>DWEM01003481.1:0-10644 GCA_018245935.1 Agara belti belti | reverse complement strand
GCTTGACCGGAACACAAGAAAAACGGAAGGCTAAACTCAACATGGATTCCAGATATCGAAGACGGAACAAATAATAACAGATAAAGATAAAGTATTTCGAGTCGGAAACATTGCATATAGATTTCAAATACAACAATCATAAATACAAATTACGATTTATTTAGTACAAACCTGACCATAGATAATAATCATAAAATAATACGTATGTACTTTTTGACGTCGCAATCTTAATAGTCTCAGGGGGATGACTTCAAGTAGGAAGTACCATCAATCAAGGCTCTGATATTTCTGCCGTATCGGTTTTTCGTTCTTGGTTTCTTCTGGTTCACTGAAGCGATGAAGCCTTTAGGGCTTTTTAGCGTCACCTATATGATGTAGCACAGTAGCAATCTTCCGTTTTTAAAATAGGCCCTACAACAATAATAAGTGGATTTTTTAAATAAGCAGTTTTTGATAAAGCTAAAACATTTTTAGCCGCAGCTTATAGTTGTCCGTTATGTAAAATCAATCGCTGGGTTGTTGAAAATCGAAGCAACAGCGGAAAAACCAAAGTGGTGGCAACTTCACCCGCATGTTATGCAAGTCATTTGCTTTCATTCACGTGACTGGCACTGAAGTACGCTCGAATACTTTTACACTGAAAGTGTCGAGTGTACCTACTACCCACCCCACACAATAGCAGTCTCGCCAATGCAGTTATATCATTACTATTTCAAAAATAAAACTTTATGTACCTGTATTTGTAGCTGTATATCACTCGAACTTAAGAACATTTTGTAATAATAACACCTATTTCTTAAATACGTTCATACGTGTGTTTTAAATGTGTATCATCTAAAAAAACATTATACTTAATTCGTTCGATAAAAAGTAGTTGAGACCCTAATTTGATAACAGTAATAAACTTAAGTGCCTATCTTAAACAAATAGGTTAGGCAGATACTGGCTGATGAAAAAATCAAAAATCTCCGAAATCGCCGCATACGTATGAAGAGAATGATGAATTTAGGAGAACGTGCTTCCACTAAATTCAGGTCTATATGGATAGAAGTATTCGTACCCTCTGCCTACTTCGTTAGGGACCTAACGTGATATTTAATAATAACAATGTAAATAAACAAATATGTTTGAGGACGACGACGATTCTTAAAAATAGTTATCTTCTATTCCAAACTAATAAACATAATGCGAACTCGTTCTATCTGCCAATACTGTTTCTTTTCTCTATATATTCGCACGGAAAACATCCAAAGTTGAAAAATATAAGCTCCTTAATATATAAATTCATTAGAAGAACATCAGAAAGAATGTCTTTACATTAAAAGAAATATTTGTACGTTAGGATATTCATTTAAATGACCCGCTGATACGCTAAAACAATTAGGATCTGATAAATAACTTGTGTTACCAACCACTATATGTCAGATGAAAAGTAGGTGCAATTAGAATTTTATTTCAAATAAAGAGAACCTACTTTATGTAGTCATTACTTTTTACCAAGCCTTTAAATTACCTGCATCCAATAAATGAGAACATAATCCACCAGCATCCCATAAAACAATGCGATGTCCGTAACCCATTTTAGCCACTAATGGGGGTTGCCAAATACCATAAATTAAGGGCACCAGGTAGGTACCGTTAAATGAAACAATATCCTTACAAGAACAGAATAACGAAATAACGGAAAAACACAGTAACATAACAAAGAATAGAAACTTTATTACAACATGTTTATAATATTGTTGATGGCAAAATGTTATAGCTTTTAGATAAAGATTTTCACAAAAAAGTCTCAACTTTTTGTAAATTTGTAATTGAACCTTAATAAACAGTGTTTTTATTACAAAATAGTTTTGTTATGTCAAGTAGACTGTATGTAGTAATAATAAATGTATGTACTAATGACAGATAGCATCTAATGTTCACGGGTTATAAAGAAAATAGCGTCGAAGTGGTAAGGGGCTGTTTCTTGGAAGTGAGGTTAGTGGGCTACATCGCGTGTTGGTGAACGATCCTACTACCTGTCTCCCTCCTATCTACCTGCCATTAGCTTATTTCTTTCTCCAGGCCACAGTAAAAGCAAATGGACCTTTAAAATTTAATGGATCGTTCATTGTTGTTTTTTTATTTTCTATCTGCCTTCTGGAGAGATTCGTTTGATCTTACCTATATATAAAGAGTAAATTATGCGAATTATATATGATTACCCACTTATTATATAGGGGGTGGAACGACCAACGACAATACCAGCTTCATGTCACACTAAATACACGCGAAGCAATTTTAATTAGAACATTTTATTGTTTCTGTCTGTACCGTTCGCTTGCCGATTGTACGTGCACTCATCAGGTTTGTCCTGATAAGCAACGACGCGTATGTAACACCCTGAATGAGACGGCTACTGAATAAAGTCAAACTAAGTGTGTGCAACGGTCACTACATTGGTACCTTGCCTGTTGGCATCACACACAAAGGAGTTCTTAAATGGATATAAAAGTAATTTGTGTTTGTTGTAAGTATGCATAGTTTTGAATACCTTCTGTACAAACTTTCTCACAGATATCGAGTTTTTACGTTCACAGATCATAAATTAACAGCGACACTGATTCTGACACTCGTATCACCTATTCCTAGGGTTCATTTTGACGCTTTGATAAAAAGTATTTGTGTATTGACAGGCTTTACTGACAGCTGTTGGTGTGAATAAATAAAGGTTTATCATATTTTATTTGCTCAAGTAGTACCAACAGTCACGGAGATAAGCCATAATAGTAACTTCTAGGCGATATCATAACCAGCTTATGTGTAGGTACTTTAAATTTGTAAAGTAAGTAATAATAATTTTCTTTAAATAGAACTTACGTGTAACATTTTTGTTTTAAGTAGATATTACTATAATACTACTACATACTACTACTACTACTATGTTCTATATACATAAGTCATCTATAAAGGTGAGCAAAGGCGTGTATTGAAAAGAAACGCAGTTATACAATATAAATTATTTCGGTATATTCGGTATATTCCATGTGACTATGACTATGAATGACTATGAATTAAGAAATTAATACCGTATATTAACTTATTAAGTATTGTATTCTTTAGCTAGATGGAGTATTCTGTTAGTTTTTGTCAACAGGTATTATAGACATTAATCAAAGACTTACAGTAATAAGAAATCTGAAATATGTCTCTCAGATTTCTGTAGTTATTGATTAGACGGATTCCGAACATTTAGGCATTTGTAACGTCAAATTAAATGTATGTAAGTTAGTGGGTAAGTAGGTGTTTATATATAAAAAATATAAGTATTCTTAATACGTTATTTGTTTGAATACCCCATTCCCAACTAAGATGTATAAACAAGCTGTTAATTTCATTTTCGAATGCATTAACAAAATTATTGATTTATGAAGTAAAATCGTTGATAATATGTTAATAAATATTTTTGTTTGACGCGATATGCGTGGAGAGGCGCGCGCACAGGGCGGCAGCGGCAGGCGACAACCGCGCGGCGGAGGTGAGGGGTCTCACTCCGCCACTCGGCATACGCTCAGCGGCGCCCTCGCTATTCAGTCGATGCCTGATCGCGAGGGATGCGTGTTGTTTCGCGGCAGATCTGCGATTATCGCTTCGTTAACCTAACATACACAGACTCGTTTTCTGTACACGATGGCATATAATTGATAGGTAAACGAAAACTCTGCAATAATCTCACAATCTTTTATTGTTTTTCATTAAGACCGTCTCCGAACTTGACCTGTGATTGTTTGTCCGAACTGTCAGTGCGCGTGTTGTGCTTTATCGATAGTATAACCTGTACGGCTTCAAGGGCAAGAGAGACTACATCGTGGTGTTTTGATATTGGTGTTGTAAAGTTAGCTGACTGATTCTAATATCCTTGCTATTGTAAATTTTAAGTGGGCGTATTCGAAAGTTTGAAAATCGATCGGGTTACGTGCGTGCGTGGGATTGCGTTTACGTAATCTTTGTTTACCTTGGGAATATGCACAGTGTTGACTGCCCGCTGTGATACATGTCATTTGTAACACTTCGATGACAATCATCGGAAAAACACTCAGATAGGTAAGTTGATAAAAATATAATTCGTCACAAACAGTTACTCCAGACTTATTGTTGGTTTTTGTAAAAGTATCCTTTCAGAAAATTTGTACTGTATTGATTAAAATCGCCTACAATATTTAATTAATTTAGAGCGACATCAATTACAATCAAACTAGATTAAATAGAAAAGTACTTGCATATCAAAGGTAGGTATAATATAAGTACCTAAATATTTCAAAAATGCACCACTTCGTTTCAGGGTGGAAACTTTTACTGCATTGAAATAACTGTTAGTTTCCGTTGTAATTATTGAAAACAGAGGGTATTTAAACTCGGGTTCTAGCATTTTAACTACAAATTTTATGCCTCTGCGTACATTTCAAAATCCAAATACCTATTCATTTCAAAAGTCATTTTTGTATTTCACTGTACATACTGTAGTGTACTGTACTTAATTAAAATTCTGATTTGTCATTATGATATGTTTTCATAATGTTTTTCAAAGTTTCCTAATTTATTTATAACCAAGTCCACAAAACGTGTGATAGACCCGCCGATAAACGAATATATTGTGTATATCCCTGGTAAAGAAATAAATTGCAGCTTTGAAAGGCACGAACTCCATTATCCAACGGGTAAATTAACTGGTTTTGTTATGGGAACACGGCACAATAAGAACAGGTTTGCATGAGTAACACATGCTCGTGTGAGAAAGGACCAGAAGAAAAAAAAATGGCTTTCTTTTGTAACGATATTACGTACTTAAGCTTTCGTATCAAAAACAGCCTGATATATTAATGTCAATATTGAAGGGATCTTTCAAAATACACGTAGAATAAGGTGCAGAAGGGACCGGCCGTTCTTTCAGGGGAAGCATTCATATTTCATGAGTACCGGTCTGAGTTACAATGACGTCGCGATGAGGTCGTCAGACAGGCATAGCTTGTAGCTTTTTAAATACCTGGACATATTTTTTACTTACTAGCGTTACACATATTCCAATGTAAAACTTATACATTGTATTATTAACTGTTATAAGGGAATTTTATAAACATTAATTCACATGAATCCCAATTATTTATTTTGTAATTAAAATTTTTTTTGGAAGTTAAATTTAAAATTTTTTAAAGAGAAAAATGCCAAAAATGTTTCATTCGCTAGACACTTACTTTGTTGCCGTATAAAGCACGGTAATAGCTTTCAAAGATACAATTGTACCTCTGGGAAATTAGAATGAATTAAGTGTTTCTACGTTAGTACTATGTATTTTGCTCTTACGTATTTTCGGCCAGAGTTCAAATGAGATGCAATGTATCTATAAAATATATCGATAAATCTTGTTTGTGTGTAACAGAAACTCATGGGATTACGTCACCGACATCATGTTTACGAAGAGTGTTGAGTGATTTAACTCGCTAACAAGCAGTTCCTTACAAAAATAGTGAAGAGCGGTACGGTTTTATTTGTAAACAAATCTAGACGATGTGCGAGTACTTATGCCCACGGTACATCGAAATGTGAGTCAGAATGATGCCATCGCACGAATGGTTGTATCCGCTTAGACACTTCAAAATATGCGCATTAAATTGAAAAATGCGGATTACTGCGCATGCAATTGGTCTGGAACAATTGGGCCTATGTATTAAAGTAACGTCCTGGCGAGCATTTCACGTCAAAGCGCCTAAGTTTCCCGTAGTTTCATTAGTAGCATCCTGGTTAATGTATGTTATGGTAAAACTACTTATGTTCCGCATTATTTATCCCCTTAGACCTTCAGATTTACTACTAATCCTCCTACGTATGAATTTTGGACCTTCGAAAAGTTTTAGATGCATTATTGCTGTTACGTTGAGAAATTTTAGTGATTTAAAATTGATGACCAATAGGAACAAAGTATATTAACTCATTATTCATATTTCGTTCAAACATTTAGAAAATTCTCAAAATTAAAATATAACGTTAATTAAATGATTATAAGTAAGTAATTATTCACTAAACGCGTTAAATCTGTAGCTTCACTAATTCATTGTATATTAAATCATTGATTGAAATTAAAATTGATTTGAATAAGCTTTATTAAAATTTAAATTTACACTATCCAACTTTTGGTTAAAAAAAAAAAAAATCTTTTTCTTAAAATTAGAGTATCAAGTAATTTTAAAAAATATGTAATACATATTTACAGTTGTTTCATCCACTAGCATACAATATGAGTAAATATAGTGCTGAACTGTCAGCGTCCTCTTGTACCATTCACGAAGATATTTAAATGAACTTTTTCTTCATGTTTCTTTGTAGTAAGGGGGTTGGGGCCGCGGCAGACACAATAAGCAAAAACTTTACGTTGCAACTGCAGTGCTTCGTTTAAACTGCCGACATTCTATGCAATAGGTTAAACTGAAAGTCGCTACATTAAACCAACCATGTCTGCGTCCTTTGCTGGATTCTGTTTACTCCGAAGTTTACTCCGCAGGTTCCGTTTTCTTGTGCTGTTTGTTTTCGTGTACTATTTTTCTGTGAGTGAAAGGTAACTAGATAATTGAAAAAAGAGTATGCTTATGAACAAGTTTGAATAGATAAGATAAAAATTTGGAAATTTATACCACAAAGTTTTTAAAACTTGAAAATACAAACGACTCATGTTTTGTGTTATTTTAGGATCAGCGCTTTTTTACTCGTAGTGTTTGTCATTCGGTTTTCATTCTTTCACTTACGTAATGTTTCGTGTACAAGTGTTAAGTAAATTTACAACCTCACAAACACTAAATTGAACAAGGGATATTGTTCTTTACTGCGACATGTTTAAATCAATCGATTGCTTCATCGCGCACTAGTTTGTTTATGTATAATCACAAAGTTAATTAACACCATCAGTAATTACCAAGATTACACTACGTAAGTTAAATGGACATAGAAAAGTTAGATGGTTAAGTACTATCATACGCCTAATATTAGCATCCTTACATTTGTCTGTTATACGGTTTAATAATTAGAATAGTTCGAGTTCAGTGTTGGTTACGGCTCTCGTTAGATATTACTCGCGACGTTAATGAGAATAGGTCAAAGATTAATTAGTTTTCACGCGACTTCATTCTCTTAATACCAGGTTTCTCCATACAAACGGGGTCGAGGCTAGACTGATTACTTTCATTAATGCATGACTTGGCTGGACCAGACGCGGAGGTGGAATAGCTTAAGTGTTATGTTGCGGTAATGTGATCCGAATGAATGAAAAACGCTTCATTGCTACACTTCACGTTTTCTCTTTCGTAAATTAAACAAAATCATCCACACCAGATCGATGGCAATGTTGATATAATTATAATCTAAAAATTATAAATATGTATGAACTGTACATATTTAATATTACTTATATGCTTACGTAAGAGGCTATTAGCGCATCTGTTATAATAAAGTATTTAAGCAGAGACAGACCGGAACTGGGGAGTGCAACCAACCGAGAACGACTCAAGGTCATACACGCCTTTATAATCTAACAAACCGCAATTAAACCTTATTTTACAAACAAAGCTATGCTATGGGTCTGAGATGTACGAAATATTTTATTTTAATAGTTGAATCATTTTGCATATAGCAATATTCTACGATTATTATCTGACAACTATTCGCTGTATCCATTTTACAGCCCGTGTACACGCAATGTATTTTGTGAAACTTATATTATGAATAGTATTAGACTTTTTCTAGACATACGTGATCCTTCTTTAAACGGATCTACGCTTTCCATCAAGCATAATCGCGGTCAAACGCCAGCCTTATAAATAATTACGGCGCGTAGGAGAAAATTAATTATCTTACCTTATGCAGAATCACACTAATAATGTGTTATTGCATCATTCAGAATAATCAGAAGGATCGAATGTAATTAGATATTTTCATTTATTTCTGATTACCATAATTAATTTCATTACGCGCGCTTTCTCCTCTATAATTTTCTACTAAACAGACATATTTTTTACTCATTCATGTATATTTTTATTATGTATTGTTTTCCAAATGTAATTTCGTCTACTATACGATGATATTATAAGTTCATTGATAACTCGGTGGAGTTAATGAAAAACTCAAATTTTGGACGACAAATAAAGTGAAATAAAATGAGGACTTATATCGTAGTGTAATAATAAGGAAGTATGTGCTCTTAGACAAATCTTTAGACGATTTCATTGTTGTTCGAAATTGCGGCAGAAACGAACCATGACAAATAACGGTTCTAGTTCCTCAATGCAACTTTATTATGGAAAATAGAATCGGTCTGTTATGGCTCATCAACGGAATCTTCCTAAGTGACCATTCGATTGTATCGGATCTACAAATAAGATTGATGTTCAAAGCGATTGCACTGAGACTACGCATCTCTGTAACACATGATTTTTCTAATTGAGTGTCATATTTATTATTATATTTTTAACAGTATCATAAATGTGCTCTACCAATATTAGATACAACATTTTGTACATGCCCAAGTGTAATTTGTATTGTTTCAAAATTCACACTGATGTAAACAATAAAATAAATTTTAGTTAGCCATCGCGTGACTGGTGTCGATTGCGGCAAGATTTCTCCGCACAACTTACGAAAAAAATAACATTTTTTTCTAATCTTAAGCATTGCGTTATGAATTCCGAAATATTCCTCTTTTTCTGTAAGTTCGCTGTTTTTCGGAGAAAATGACATTCTGACATGCGATTCGAATAGAGTTACCACCTCTTACTTTTGCTATTTCAATTCGTAGCATTAAATTGAACGTGAGTTATGTTTGTGGAATAAAGTAAAAAGATTGTTATCGATTAAGTTGTTTTATAAAAAAAAATACTTTTATTTTAGATATTAGATAGTAGTTAACAACATGGCTATTTACCTTAATGTACAGTCGTGAATGTTAATAAATAAATCAGTACTTAGCGACTCGTATCATTTACAGAGTTGATTGTTTTACGATTTTATCTATCCGTGTATGGTAAAAAACATAATTTGTACATAAGTAAAATTGACGATATAAGCTGATGGTATCATAAATTTTTTTTCTTAGAATACAATGTAATTCTATCAGTTTATTGACGCCGGTCAAATGGAAAGTGCTCACCAATGTGACTCACACGTATTATGTTTGTATTACAAATTTTAGTAGTAAAGAACGTCTGTACGTGAACGTCTGCGCGCTGTTGGCAAACTCAACTAGTTCATATTTCTGATGTCTGGCAGTACCTACGTACTTATGTTCTCTCTGACTCTTATTATTTTATAGTAATTTTGTTCATATTATGAATAATTTTTTTTCATTCAGTAACTGTTTACTGAAATGTTTCTCTTGTTACGGCCAAATTAAAATATATAGTTAAAAAGTATCAAAAATATTTAATTTAGTAAATTATTTATCGACGGAATTCTCAAAGAAATAGCATCCTAAATATATTGCTGATGCAGTGTTCTTCATAGTCAGTCGTTATATGAAAGGAAATGCTAATTTATTCTGAATAGATGTACGTTGTCAAGAATATAATGGAGTGAAGGCTGGTAGTTAAGCCTGTCTGGCCGTAGAATTAGTAGTCGACCTAGCAACTATCGGCTATTGTTTATAATAATGTAGACTCATAAAAAGAACAAGTGGTAACTCGGACCGAATCCAGTTACGGCGGCATTCAGAGCGCGGTGTATTGAGTATCGATCTGGTGAACGGCCCAACAGTGCCGCCCCACATTTCACGCTCTACCCGAGACTCATACTCATCTTTCATCGAGATCTTTCAATGTGCAGTTAGTTTCTTAAAAACGTTTATCAATTAGAAATAATGCGACGATGTATTGCTTTAAATACGATTAATAGGGTTACATGGCGTATATGAAATGTATATAATATTATTATTGTTTTTATTTTGACATCTGTTAAATTATTTTCTACAGAAAAAAATACAATACACAAAATGATGTATCTTCTGTGTTTTTCATTATGTTTGTAACTTTATTATAATATTGACTACATGAACTTCGATTTATACGCGGGCATCCTCAGTACTAACAAAAGATTTAGCAAAAATGAAATGCCCTTTCCTGTCGCAAACATTTAATTCAATTAATCGTATCCCCTACGGCCTTCAATGTGATTATCAATCCTATAGCGTAGAGTGTCAGCTGGATTAATGGAATATATTTTGGAACATCACATTAATTGGATTTAGAGCCTACCTGTGATAGATACTTTACTTGGATATCGCTATTTTTAATTGGCCGATATTGTTAATCAGTTGCAGTTCAGGTGTAAGTGAAATCATTCATTGGATTTTAATTGTTAATACGTGTTATATTATTTGATTCATACGCGTTAATGATTCATGACAAGCTTATAATTAAGTTTACGATCACAAGTGTTCAAAATGTTATCTTAAATAGTTTCAACTAGAATACAAGCTGTATTTCAATCTCGCAGTACCATCACAGTCGGCGCCAATGTTGCTATTAAACCTCGCGATCGTCGACTAAATGATATAATAGGTGTTATCAGCGGCAAACATTAAACACATCCGCGGGGATAGGGTTGTCCCTCCTTTTTGGATATTTA
>DWEM01003480.1:0-10644 GCA_018245935.1 Agara belti belti | reverse complement strand
TTAACGTAAGAGCGTCAAGTGACGTCTTCGTTTGCGTAACGTAAATAAAACGTACGGCCGTGACGTAACCGTACACGTCGAGTCGGTTTAACGTTACGTTACTCTCTCTTTTAGTAGTACATTGGACAGACGGTGTAAGTACAATGAACATTGAATAAAGTTGAAAAAAGCAACATTGCATTTTGCTCTTGTAATTAATCAGACCAAAGGAAGCCTGTTTCCTACAAATGCTTCAAATGATCACACAGTTTTGGATTTTATCGCTAACACAATAGAGACAAATTGTAAATATATTGAATGTTCGACTTACACACTTTCGCTACAACTTGGGTACAACTGAAACCAAGTAGAGTTCCGAATCTGAAGCGCCCTCCAACACGTGTCTCCAGTGAGGATTACAAGAGCAGTTCAAAAAAACCTTAACACAAATCAACGATACAAGTCTCAATAGTCCAGTAACATCATGCTATGAAAACGAAAACAAGACCCCTGCAAACTATTGCAGTTCTACAAAGATACGAGTGTGTGTGTTTACAATGTTACATTTTTATGCGCCATCTCTAATAAAAGATGGACGGTCATAAATAAAATTATTTCATACAAATTTCCAACTTAAACTTCGTTAAACTTTCTCAAAGCTATGTGTAGCCGTAAAAGTTTCGTTACGAAAATATTGCGCCGTTCCAAAAGCAAAAAATTCTCTCCGAGGACTTTTATCGGCGCTGCTTTTGATAGCTTGTTTAGCTGAAACCGAGAGGGTTTAAGAGGCTGTAGGGATCAAGAATGACAGCTTTGAAGTATGTACAACAGTGAGTTCCACGCGAATTTTAGTATAGCTTAATATGCAAAAGTTTTTTAGAACCTAAAGAAACTTTCGTATAAGTTTTATCTTTCTGTCATAAAAAAATAGGTTTTTGAAAGAAAAAACAAAATTAGGGCGACATTTGCATTTAATCAAATCTAATAGCGCTTCCTTGGGGAACAACGAAGCGAATCATGATAATTGCATAATGAAATACCGCTTTACACAAAACAGCTTAGCACTCGACAACAATTAAGTAGTAGGTAGGTACTGAGTGCAAAATTTACATTCTTTACTCCCCCGGCGTTTTATTACGGGACGCAATTAATTCAACATAAGACGAGAGTTGGGGGGAAAATTGTCCGTCTTGCCACAAAGGGGAGGCAACAAAAAAGCCGGGGGGGTCCGCCGGCGTAAAGGAACCTCGACCGCCTGCGAGTGACACGTCTGTACTGAGCTTTTTATGTAGGCACTGGCTGCGTGTGTAATATTTTTCATTGTATGCCACGGGGAATAAATTACTTATACTATCTGCTTCGCGTTGAGCGGATAGATTTTCCATGAGACTCTGCCATATATGAAATACATAAAGGTAAAATTTGATTACTATATGATGATATTAAAAAATATCGTTAAGAACCGATATACCATAAATAAAGATGTGTTATTCAGAAAGTGTAATTATAAATTAATCAATATTAAAGTAATCCTATTGTCTCCGGCAGCCAGTATCCCGACAATAGGTCAGATACTGGCTGACGGAGGTCTCACGAGTCTTCGCAACAGTCGTGTGTGCATGAAGAGAGTGATGAATGTAGACGAGGCGCGTCAGATTTGCAAGGACAGAGATATTTGGCACTCAGTGCTCTCTGCCTACCCCGTTAGGGACCTGGCGTGATGGTATGATGTCGATGCTGTTGTCCCATTTTAAATGTTATTAAATTCACTATCACAAACACAATATCAGCTCGGTTATAAACTTACATATCGCACATACATTTTCCCAATTGATGCGCATACCGTCCGTCGAAGTTACAGGAGTAAATATACAGAGCGGTTAATTGAAAGTGCACAATTCAGAAATTGCCTACTAATCAAGCAGCGCAACTTGTGTAAACTGAAAAAGCAAATTTGATTTCAAATTTTCATCTTGGCTAATGGATGAACACTCTTGATTATCCAAAAGCGTAAAACGCTATACAAACATATTCGTTGTACGATTATGGGTTTCGTAGATGGCGCTACGGTGTCGCTCCGAGATACATAAATTACAGCAAAAGACCAAAAACTGCAATACCACCCGCGCTCCTGTTCAAAAAAAAAATTGCAATATTATACACCGCTTGGGAGCGTGAAAAATGTTATACCTACTCTCGCGATTGCCTCACCTCGAGCAGGTAATACTTTTTAAGACTGTAATTTCTACGTAAAAGTAATAAAAGTAACGATAACATGAAGCTTAACCGCGATACCGCGATATAAGCGAACCACGGTCACTATCATCAACCGACCGACTCGTATACAAATACGAGGATTTGCTGGTCCGTGAAATAGAACAATGCTATCTGTGCGGTCAGTCTGTTATTGTTTTCATGTACGTACAGTGCACTCTCGTGTGTGCCTACAACGATGATTGTAACCATTCACTATAAACTAGCATACCCACTAACATAACAAAACATAATCACTACATAGTACCTATAAAACAAAGTCGCTCTCTCTATCCCCATGTCCCTATGTATGCTTAAATCTTTAAAACTACGCAACGGATTTTTATGCGGTTTTTTTTAATAGATAGAGTGATAGATAAGGAAGGTTTATATGTATAATAACATTTGTATAATAACATATGCGCGGGACGAAGTCGCGGGCAAAAGCTAGTGTTATATATATGTAAAAATCCTGTTTCAAGATGTCTGTTCGACTAAGCGTTGTCTTATAAAAAAACATGGATTTGCAATAAAAAAAATTGAGATCATTAATCGAGATAAAAAAAAAAATATCGCATATCTTAAATTGGATCAAATTGTCAAAGCGCGTGGCAGGATTTGAATCTAAACCCCCACAAAATGGGAGACTGAAATACAAACCGCTAGGCTACGATTGAAGGAAGTGTTTTCTTTTTATAAAATATACTTAGCAAACAGGCAGACGGGCCACCTGACGGTACGATGGTCACCGTCGCTTATTGACATGTGCAACAACAGAGGAGTTACCCATGCTTTGCCGGTTTTGAAGTAGATCCCTTTTCACGCCTCTCTCGAAGAGCCCCATGTTATAGCGCACCGGAAAAGCCTCAGCGTGCAGAGCTCGAACGCACAAGCCATCTTCGTAGCGGTCGTGTTCCGGTTCGAACGCGACCGGCGGTCTACGGGCGAGGTTTGTTCAACTACGAATACCAACCAGTATCTGTAGACCACACCGTAGCATCTGAAGAAACTGATATGATATCATTTCATGCGTCACTTTTACTGTGAACGCCTATGAGATTTGAGCTAACGATAGTGAATAGGCATTACGTAGGCAAGCGTGGTACATCGATGAGTGCCGTAACATAGCAACAGGTGAGCTCGTAGGCCAACGTAAGCCTATCTTTACAGTAAAAAAGCGAGAGTACTTACACAGACTGTAAATTTTACTTATCCCAAAAAATGTCGTAATAAAATTTTTACTCTGAATACAGTACATGGTAGAGTCGAAAGAGGCAGACCTAAGAGCGTAGGTGAGGTATTTCAATCAAATCGGAGACGTACTTGAAGAAGACGAGAAGAGTACCTACGTCCAATAAACAAGTCTACATGACGACTTTGATGAAAGTAGAGGAGATGAAAAAAGGTTTTTAAAATCGTACTAGAAATCATTAGTCTCTCCTTATCACTGTGGGAAGTAAGCGCGACTGCATGCAGTTGGTTCATCGGCCGAGTAGCGTCAAAGACATTTTAAAGCAACAGAAGTCAACCGTTGTTTTATTTCATAAACGCACACCATTATCGTTAGGTACTATGAAGAAGAAACGCAGATTTCAAAGCGTTCATTTCAGTCTAAAATTAAATTCCTGAACGGAAAACTTAGCAACACAAAGAGGTTTTTTTTTTTATTCTATTCCTTTCAAAAAAAATACCGACGAGCAGGCGACGTGACTGCTTCGGAGGAAATATTTTATTTCGTTGGGAGGCAAGAAGCATCTTGTTTACTTTGAAACGGCAAAAAATCAAGTTGCCGTTAATTAATCCACTCATTCGTTCTAGTCGAGCCACATTTTTTTTTTAAATACGGAACGAAGTAATATTGAGATCCTTGTTAAGAAGCAATTTAATTAGAAACAGGGAGAAAGGTTACGAAGTGAGTTATTGGATGTACGGAATCGTCTCAACGGCAAACTTGAGGGAAATCCGTCTAAATTTAATTTTCATTTTGGACACTAAACAAATGCATGCACTTGATCTAAGTAAGAGACGTATAAACATATGTTTACGATCTCAGGTACACAAAGCATGTTGCTATTACTCTCGTCGATGGTCCCTTGAAGATGAAAAACTTGGCATTTGCGTACGGTCAAAAATAGTCACAACCACACAAAGCCTATTATATTATCAACCATTCCACAAGAAATATATTTAAAAAAAAACTAAGGATTTTCACCGGCATCATCAAAGTCGTTTCATCAATCGTTATCAGACATGCTCGGTATCGTCATGATTTCCGTTTTAAAAAGCGTAATTCGCTTAACGAATTCGATAGGGAGACAACGTGACATATAGAATCACGGAAAGTTGATAGAACGTAGTTCGAATTCGCATAACCGTCTGAAATTTGAATTTGGAACGTCACGAGCCGCACTTCCATCCTGCCACGTGGCGCGCGCGCGGTTGTATTGCCAATTGAGGTTAATTGCTGGTGAACGATTACATTTTTAGAGTATCACCTCATCGCTGCGCCGCGACGTGCTCATCTCAACAAGAGTACCATAGCATCGACTAATGGCTGACGTCATCGGACCAAAATGATAATAGCATTTCACGAATAAAAATGCAGCCGTTAAAATTTAATCGACTCTTCGCAAACAGAAATTATAGGGCGTTCCAAAAGGACGCAAGCGGATGGTCCGATGATGTATTAATCATGTGAAAATGACCCGTCACCGTTATTAATGGATGACAAGCAGACAAACGTTGGTCCTAATAGCCATATTTAATAGAAAACAATGGTCGCGGGAGGTCGGAGACGCGTTTCGTTCGGTACTGAACACAAGTTCATTGCTTAGCCGGGTTTTAATTCACTTAGGGTCGGGACAATGACATCGACAGTGTACATTATAATCACTGTTCATACATTATAACATTCCATCGTCACGATTTTAAAACAGCGTCAATTCTCACAATAAAATAGGAAAACCACTTTTCAATATATATGGATTTTTTATTGCAGATAGGTAAAGTTGCAAAGGCTGAGGGATCTTTCAATATTTCAATCAAAAACGAACAATAAAACGTGGCAATGTTATCCATATGATGTTTGGCCTGTCTGTATATAATTTTCTGTTACTCTTAAAAAGTTTTTAACATCACTACATAGTATAAAACAAAGTCGCTTTCTCTGTCCCTATGTCCCTATGTATGCTTAAATCTTTAAAACCGCGCAACGGATTTTGATGCGGTTTTTTTTAATAGATAGAGTGAATCAATAGGTAGGTTTATATGTATAATAACATCAATTATATAGTAGAGAAATACTGTTATCTTCAGGTTTCTAATGTGATGTAAATGTAAATGAGTACGTTCTTTGCGGCGTGCGCGGGACGAAGTCGCGGGCAAAAGCTAGTAATTCTACAAAGCACGATATATCGAACGAGACACGAGTTATGTTGTCGTAAACAACAATGAGTTATTCATAAGCCATTTAGTGTAAGGTCTCTTGTATTAACCCATGTTAAAATTAAAGCAGTTCTCTCGCACACTCTGGCTTGGCCGGTTGTTTTATTTGTTCTCCTCAAAAGTTCTGCCGCTGGACTACGAAACAATCTAACTCACGCACAGCTACTTTTTTATCTGTATCTGTGGACAGTTCCACACGCGGCTCTCCGATTCCAAATTAGGCAATTTAATGCCCGCGTTACGGTAACCGGACAGCTGATAAACATACATACACATACGATATAATGCTTAAATAGATATTTTTATTACGACCAGACACAGAACAAACAAATGCGCTCGTCACATAAATGTTTGATCTGGGTGGAAATCGAAACCAGGACCTCCGGTTTTGCAGTTAGGGTCTCTACCTAAATGAGGCCAGTCAAATTAGACATTTTACTGATTCCAAGTTAGGCGATCAAACGACTGGGGTATGGTAATTTTTTGATGACAGGGGAACCTGTAAAAGGTACCACCGTGCCTTGGGAATAACACTGGGATATGAGATTACCACTGAAACCTCTCCGGCGACCTTCTACTACGCTGTTGGACAACTCCAGAATCACAAATGGAACGATAGTCTCATCCAGTCATCAACCCCGGAAACCTCTTTTAATCGTATGTCACGACAGGCTGGATATACGAAGAGGCAACCAAGTAGTCCTCAAGAGTATCTACGCATCTGTGACCGATCTCTGACAATAGAAAGAAAAACAAAAACGTCAAATCAATTTTAATCTGTGGACTCCACTTGACCCCATGACACATAGATAAAATATTTCCTCCAAGTGTAATTAAAGATAAATATACTACAAATACTGTGAATTGATTGTTTAGTATGTTTGCGTGTCTGTTTGTTTAAAAAAAAAATTAAATAGTAATAACAATTATGGTCAAAGAGATATCTAACGCGGATAAATTGTATATGTATAGAGGTTCCTTTTAAACTTATATTTGTATCTCGTTGCTTCCTACCTACCCCATCGGACCTGGCGTAATATTAACTTTAATTTTTACAATATTACTTTTAAATTTACAACTTCGAGACAATACGACATTATTGTTAGTATTCATACTAGTCAGTAATCTTTCCTGATTTTTATTGATTATGTCATGTCGCAATTTAATAATAGTTAACGGTACAATTACATTTATTAATCTCGTTACGAGTTCGTTCTCGCGCTGGTTAGTGCAAAACAAACTCTTAATATTGCTTTTATATACGTTGTACTAGTAAGTCTCTCGTCGATCCTCAGATCTCCATAATGTTAAAAAAATTAGTGCTCTTCCTTTTGGTGGTAATAACAAAATGTCGTACAAAATTACAAATTAATATTCACGCAGCATCAAATAAAAATGATTTAGTGCTCCGCTATAGTGGTGAAGATAACAAAACAATTACTGAAATGGACATTAAACTGTTTAATATCACAGACGATAACTTGAAAAGAGGAATTAGGGTCGAGTTGGGTAAAATACCTGATGACGTATTTTTGAAAAATCCAACGCCCTACAACAATCTATATACAAGATATAAATGGAAGCAAGTAGATAGAAATGTTCGGGTGAAAAGCGTTAAAGTTTTTGCTATCGTCAACCAAAACGTAAGTTTAAAAAAACACGTTGTAATTAATAACACTACAGACATTATAAAGAAGAAAGCTGAATTGATAAGCGATTTAGAACACACTATTTCTTCCTCGTGGAATCCCGAAGGTTACCCTGATAGTAATATTTCTTACAATGTCAATGTGACTTTTGGTGAAAACAGATTTAAATGTGAAAATAAATGGAGAAACAATAATTTTCACAGTGTGACCCTTCCATTCGGAGTGTCCGACATTGGTCACGTTTATATTGAATCAGGTAAAGCTGCGACTATTGAATTGGAAGCGGTCAAAACGATTTTATTACTGAAAATCGATTATTCTATCAGATTAATCGGCAGTGTGATCGCGAATTACGCTAAACTATATG
The DNA here is from genome assembly GCA_018245935.1 of Agara belti belti. Taxonomy (NCBI): domain Eukaryota; kingdom Metazoa; phylum Arthropoda; class Insecta; order Lepidoptera; family Hesperiidae; genus Agara; species Agara belti. The sequence continues at coordinate 2,952 of DWEM01003480.1, read as the reverse complement.
GAAAGTATCATTTCTGGGCACCCAGCGTGGTGGATATCATGAAAGCAGCCAAATTGAAAAACGAAATAGTAACAACCGAATTTCTAGAAATCCGCGGCTATTTTGATCCTCGCCTAAAGATTGTGGACAAAAACACTTTGGCACCAATGCATATTATAAGTTCAGCTAAACTATTTTTCGTAAGAAAGGGGAAAAAGGAATGATATTGATACGTGCTTTATAACTACATAGATAAGTTTGTAAAACTATTTATTTCTTCCCAGGACCACTTGCAAAGTAGGGCTTAACTATATTGTATAACTGAAAATAAAATTAGAATCGGAATGTAATTAGGTCGGAAAATATACTTTTTTCTAATGAAATATACATTTTATGTGCAAAATGCTGCATTTTCCAGAAAATTGTTAAGTTGGGAATCCTGTATCTTTATATATGTATCAACATGGACAATGTATTTTTTTTCACTTTTGCTACCTTATTTTCCCTTTTCTTTTTTAATAATTTACACAAGAAAAACCATAAAGGTTTATATATGTATAGCCAATAAGGTATAGTCTAAGGCGAGGAACGTTTTTTTTTTCAAAAAATCAATAGACTTGACAGCGTGACTGCGGCAACTTTAATAGTTGTCAAACTTGCAAAAAGATTGAAAGATTCCGATTTGTGCGCACGAAAGTACAAACGTAGGAATAACGAAAAAATTGCGAATTATTTGTATTTTAAATATAATAAATATATTCGCTAAAATTGAACTCCACTGATGACATCGTTAGTGTGAATTATTATTTTTGCCGGATTTTTTGTTACTTCCGCTTAGTTTCCTTATTAACAATTTTGTTAATTCACAAGTTCTAAACTCGTAGACGTATTTACTGTGATAACTGATTGTAATTTATACCTTAAATATTCCGTAGTTTTGGAATTAGTTGTGATAATACGTAATAGCAACGTTGGTGTTCCTATTTTAAAAAATGGTGCAATTTCGAGGATTGTTATGTTACTGTATTCCTGTGTACATCTTTCTGTAAGTAAACGTTGTAATTTTAAATATATTCAATCACTTCTAGGAGTTATCACAGAGATAAATTCCTGAAATTATTATCTAACTAGATTAATTTTTATTATATAGTATTTATGTCAGTATTCATGATATTTGCAATTTTTTAACTGACGACCTCATGTATAATTTATCATCCCGACATTATACCACATCACTTGAATATCAATTGCTTAGTTTTTTTTCACATTTAACCTATCCACGGTTCCTGTATGACTGTAGCATACACGATTTCTTCTATTTTAAATATTATCATGTATCAAATTACTAACGTTTGCAAAACATTTGCGGTAAGGATGCGATAAATATAAATTAATTCAATGAAACAATAATTTAAAGAAGACAAGCTACTACTTTTTGTAACAGTCTTAGCTTACTTAAAACAAAATTTTACACAGACTTTTTTCCATATAAACGATAAACCAAAATATCACTTCATTACTACTGGTAATATATTAAGAGAGAATAAATTGCTAGAACATTAGCAGAAGGCAGATTGCAAGAAATTAATTGTCAGAAATGGTATATTATTTTAGATAGTGAAGTTGAGTTTAAATAAGAACTTTAAAATTATACTAAACTAATCTAAAATATCCAGGATAAACTATCGCACATTTATAAGTAGAATATTTCGGAACCCAAGTAATGTCAACATTACAGCTTTTTCTACCGAAAAGCAGTGACTAAATAAATAAGGCACAAAAAGGGCTTTTTCTCCAAAACCGGCAATGCACCGGCGACTCCTTGGAAGTTGCAAGTGTCCGTAGCTGACGGTGACCACTTACCATCAGGTGCACATTGCCCGTTTGCTGGCTGTATTATAAAAAAAAAATACACATTAACAGTCCTATTATCCCATCGCAGTGTGTTTGCTTGCTATTCTCTTCATAATAAAAAACTTACATCTCACATGAATGACAGATTATTAAGAACCACGGTAAAATAAACTTGTCTATGACATTATTCTGATTTCTGACTTGACAGGCCTTGCGGTCGAGTGGTTCGAGACCCTGACTGCAAAACCCGAGGTTGTGGATTCGATTCCCACCGAGGACAAACATTTGTGTGATGGGCTTATTTTTTTTTATTCTGTGTCTGGGTGTTATTAAAAATATCTATACAGTATGTATATATGTATGTTTATCAGCAGCCCGGTTACCATAACACAGGCATTCAATTGCCTAATTTGGAATTGGATAGACTTGTGTGCAATTGTCGCCAGTTAATATTATTTATTATGGTTGCAACACTGCAGGGAAGTTGTTTGGAGAACGACTGAAATACAACACACGTAAAGTTCTGTGACAGTTGATAATTCTAAAATAAAATCCTATCAATGAAATTCTAAAATTGAATGCTACGTGTTTTATACAACAACATACCGTCACTCCAGGTCCCTAACGGGGTAGGCAGAAAGCACTGAGTGCCATACATCTCTGTCTTTGCAAACCTGACATGCATCGTCTACATTCATCGCTCTCTTCATGCTTACACGCCGGTTTCAGAGCCTCTTGACTCCTCCGTCAGCCAGTGTCTGACCTATTCGGTCGAGATAGAACAGTCTTGGTCTCCCTCGGCGCCTACATCCATCAACACTCGCATTGGTATATCTGCTTCGTCATTCTTTCATCATCCATTCTTTCCACGTGTCCGTCCGAACCAGCGGAGCATTCCCTTTCTCATTTTTTACACCGATGCTTTCTTTTACACAAAGCACTAAAACATTGCAGTGCAGAAGCAGTGATAGCCCGGTGGTATGAATTCAGCCTCCCACTCCGGGGGGTCTGGGTTCGATCCTGGCACGCACCTCTAATTTACTACGTGCGTTTTATAAGTAAAATTTAAATATCACTCGCTATAACGGTGAAGGAAAACATCGCGAGGAAACCTGCACA
>DWEM01003479.1:0-10645 GCA_018245935.1 Agara belti belti | reverse complement strand
TCTACAGTTAAGGTTGCGTAGCCGTGTAGATGTACATAGATGTAGATTCTAAGTTCTTAATATATATCGTGATATTAATTAGAAATAGAATAGCGAAATAGAAAAGTTAAGAAACTTAAATTAATAATTAAAAAACTTAAATTAGAACGTATTTATTGACAGTTTTGTTTTAAATTATAGGTACCTCTATATCTCTTTATGTTTAATTGGACAGAGTTGTCTGTGCTTAATTTGGTAATGTTTGAAAAACGAACATAATTTTTAATCCTAAACAAGTAACCAGATATAAATCTCTCTCTACATTGCAATACATAGTATCATAGTAAATATGTACGTTCTAGAAAGGGGTATCTATTAATAACTAATTTATAATGCCATAAGGCGATAAGCGCTTAGCCTCGAGCCTTTGAATTGCTTAATAACAGTTTATTCCATCTAGCCTGGTTTCCTTGATCTTTCCTTGATCTTGATCTTTCCTGTTTTCTTTGATGATTATATTTTTTTGAATTAATCCATATGAATTACGTATCTGGTTCAATTTCATCTCAAGTCAATTTAACATACCACAGAGAATGTTATGTAGAATTCTACAGTGTGTAGGTTTCTACCGATGCTTTTCTGACTGACTGACTGACTGAAATTTTAGTATACATTTGTGATAAAACGATAATTCCAAAAAATATTAGTATATTAGTAAGCTTAGATGTGTAGGCATTTGCTAAATTCGATTCTTTTAAAAGTGGTTATATTTAACATCCCGTTACAATGGAAACTGTCGCAATATTGCCGAGCCACATTTTGCGTCTCTTTCATCCTTACCCGTTTCCTTGCAAAGTCTCCGCACATCAAAACTCTATAACTATGCTCATTTTACATCAACCCACCAATTCACCATTTATCGTGGAATTTTAATAATCCACTTCTGTCACATTTCATTTCGTACCGTCTATAATTGAAATTGCCTTAACTTTCGCCTCGCTAAAACTTGGAAATTTCAAAATTTTGCGCGCAGTGGGAGCATTAGAATATTCGTAGTTTTGATGCTTGAGAAGGGAATGCTGGAGAAGAACATAGACTAGTTTATATGAAAAAAAAAATTATTGCTATCATCATGTACGCCAAAAACGCCATTTTTTTATAAAGCTTATTTTTGTAAGTGGCTTGCTCACGACTATCGTATACAAAAAATTACATATTTGTAAATGATAGTAAGACGAAAGTAAGCAATAAAACAGTCTCAAATTAGAATAACATGAATGATTTTTGTGATTCCACGCGCACGAAGTCGTGGGCAAAGATAAGTATCTTTTTAATCCATAGAAGTAACATGTCGAGATCTCCAGAACTTTCCTATCGAAGCTGTAAATATACGCGCAAACTTAAGACGTAATCCAAAGCTCCTAACATTAAATATTTCAAACAAGGCTGAGCAAAATCCTAGCACAAAATCTAGGCTTAAATAAATCGCGTCCAACTAAGCTTTATACGTTCATGGCCGCGCACGCAACTCTCCTGATTGCTCTTAATCAGTAATTTGTTAGCGTAATGGCCGAGACGGAATGAGTGCTTGTTACAGACTAGTAATTAACATTTCAGATCATGACCAATTTGAACGATAGCTTGGAAATATTGCTGCATATATTGAACAAAGACACAATATAATGAATTTGGATACCAATTTTGATGGTGGTGGAACATGTAAACGGTTCACCCGGGGAAGAACCCCCGCCACAACTACATATGTAAGTTTGCTGAAACTAAATTAGCCGTTGCCACGAAACAATTTCTGTGTCCAACAGTGGACAAAATAGACAGGTTGAAGAAAAAGCCGTTTAACAGTATTGATAATACTTTAGAAATATGAAGTGGCTGAATCTTTTATCCACATTTTAACTGAATAATGATGAATTGCAATGGCATTTGAGAATCATCGCATGCCCGTATGTTACTTCTAAAACAAAAGAAACAAACATTACAGGTAAAAGGCTTTGGACAATTCTTGTTTACGTAGTTCAATCGGAAAATGGATTCTGTCCCAAATCCCTTTAGTTCCAAAGTCTCATGAAATCGCTCCATCCAGGCCACAGATGGCGTTTAAATCCCGAAAACAATCGTTAAGACGGAGGGATTAATGATAGGGTCTCAACTTTGAAACAGGCTGCGTTCTGATCGCGACCTACTTGTTAACGCTTTACTGGTATATTTTTGGACTTAATTGGTCTGAAACTATTGGTATAATTGAAGGCTCAAGGATACGTAGTTGAGCACGCTTATTATGTATTTAATGTAAGTGGCAGACCGAACGATATCCATTTGAAATCGGTACATCGACATCTACATATAATTAACTTTGAAAAGCTTCTAAACACTTTCGCTCCTGTTAACGGCCATAAATTACCTTTTACTTTTTGTGACCCTTTCAATGTTCCACTGCTGTACATGAGTCTCCTCCCATGGATAGGACAGCAATCAGTTCCAATCAGCAAATTGCAATTGTTTGCAGCTTACGACGCGTTTAAAGCCTACGCTCAAGTAATTATGGTCACTAAGTGTTTCTTGAGCTCTATGAAACGCTTTACAGACATTTAATGTAAAAGGAGGATAACATAAAAAAATACATTTAGAGTGAACTTAAAAAAAGTCATGGAATATTAGGTCATCTGTATATTATTTTCCCCTTTAATACTTTTTACCAGAAAGTTCTATTGTCAGGATTCTTCAGAATCAAACCTAGTTATGCAAGTGCAAAGTGGTTATAGTACAGAATGCCACAATATTGTTTCTGATTATTAGTTAAAAGTTGAATCCACAACCTGTGGTTAAACAGTTTGTTTTACTGGATATTGCACAAAAGAGCCAGTTAAATAATTCGAACGACGTCAATGACCTCAAGCAGCTCATTAGTAGTAACTTGACCAAGGATAAAATGAGTTATAACTATTTAAATACAAAATTACTGCAAGTTCTTTCGAAGCTATACACATACGAAACATCCAAAAGTTAATTTTCTCGCTGTTGCTCAGGAAAAGAAAACTAAATCACAAAACTCAGAACGTGAACGAGCTGTTGCAGAGGAATAAAACTACATAGAAAAGCACATTTCCAATTGCTGAGAAGTTCGGGAGTTATGTATGGGTAAGTTCCGTTAGTTTTATTTTATCGATGTAGTTTACTGTTCTTTATTTTCTCTCTAGAGCATTTTAAACGATGAATACGTTTACGGTGTCATTACTTTACCGTGTTAGCATCTCATTCATCTGATCTACGACCTAATGAAGCGAAGAAGCTAAGTTGCTTAACGTGAACTTCGTTGAACGGTTCAATGGTTGTACTTCGAGCAATAGGAGGAGGATAAGCAAATGAAAATGTCTGCGCAAAATCGTGTGAACGTGACATTTGCAAAACTTTTCTTTGCCGATCTTTTTCAAAGAACTAATTAAGGAAAAGATGAACTGTCTTACTTTGTCGATAGGGCAATTTCAATTTCATTATAGGAAATATTGAAACTTTTGATCAGTTGAAATGGGGCATGCGTAGACTGCATGCGGGGAGCTGCATCGTACGAAAGATTTACTTAGCATTACACTTAAATAATTTTCAAAATAATAATATATAACTTCATTATTGAAACAATAACTATTAGGACAATTGAATATTTGTGAAGATGAACGTAATTTTAACATAATAGTAAGAGGTATATAGTACGGTACGAGTATAATACGAAATGGTGAGTTAACTAATAAACGCGATTTTGTAAGGTCTGGCGCTCGTCCCCGGGGTTCAGCCACTCGAGAGGCTAAGAGAAAGTTACTGTTGCAACAAGTTGTGATTGCGCCGCGTGCCAAGCGCGCTCAATGCTAATGGACCTAACGTAGCACTGGGAGCAACTTATACAACAAATTGGTTTGTTGATGCCAAAATTTCATATCATTGACTAAGTTGGAGCTTGTGAATCTTTCATTTTTGAGACACTCATTAAGTAACAAAAAAACTCAAATAATGATTACTGGTATGTGACCGTATTTTTAATGATCACACGATGACTATATAAGAAGAGATAGTAATAGAAACCAGATTTGATTTGACAATAAATGTACATGATACGTGAAGATATTATGCTCCAGACTACATGTAATTACAAGGTCGATGGCTTAAACTATTTAAAATAACCGCGTAGATTATGGGACACTTATAGCTTTTGAATTAAAATTGATTAGCTGTTAAACTCAAACAAAAAACATTCAACTAATAACAATATGCTTATGACAAGTGGAATAACGTAAGATGAAATTAAAACCATCCTGACATTTCCATTGAAAACGATGCCTGATTAAGAAATGAGTTCGTAATAATTTCAACGAGCACAAAAGCGAGACGACTTGCGTCTGGGAAATTATATTTTCTCTAAGCTTTAATTGCTTGGCTGTGATTTTATGAATTCCCCCGGCCAATTCCAATATACTTAAATTATAAATGATACGTAACTGTATTCCAATTATTTTGATACTTGTAACATAGATAAATATATTCCTGAAAATTGATTGTATGTATTAAGGTGTTGTCTTCTAAATTCACACTATATATATGTTGAAACTACTAAAAGTTGTAATAAGGGTTGATAAAGTTTAAAATGTTCTTGGTACAATCATTTATCATGTGATATGACGAATATGACAATTAAAACAACATTATTCAAAAAGTCGAACGTAATTCATTGTATTGTTGTATTTTGGGTTTTAACGTTGTCATAGAGTTTTCATCTCATAAATTACATTCCGAACGTGCGCAGTAAACGATGATATATTGAGTTATCTTTACTGGTGAAAAGCTTCACAGAGCTAGCAGGATAACGCTGTCTGTCAGTCTTACTTATATCTGTCATGGATAAAATACGTGGTATTTCAGTTTGAGGGGTGTGACACCCGGAATAATTACTGGGGTTGTCAAGGTTGTCGTTTAAATTATACAGAGGTTATATTTCAAGAACAACTTAGAAAATGTTTGATGATCGTCCTGGTGTCAAGTAGGTTAACGTTATGAACTGTGTGAAACATAATATCAAGAAGATAGCAGCGAAAGACAATATTGTACAATATGAAGGAAGTCGAGAAAATAATGTTGCGAGAACCACAATAACTTGGAAGTAGAAAAATGAATAAATAGAGTACTTAAAAGGACTAAAGGAGATGCTAAGTATCGTGAAGAGATATAAGCTAAACATTGTGTTTTAAATAGCACTGTAAATCAATTCAGTAGTTTGTCATCAGCTAGATCATGGTCATTATCGTCATCGGCCATTGCTGGAAGTGGACCGTGTCCTTGGCTGTCTATGTATAAGAAGTAAAGACTCGTCTTCCTCTTCTTAAATTTCTACTTTAAATGTAGCATAAAACGTCGTAGCCCTTAGTGGTACGTCCAATAAGGATAATTTTTTTTTAAAACGTTATGAAGACACAGAGAAGTATCTTTTTAAAAATGTAACAAACAATCAGAAAACATGAGAGAACAAATTGTAAAGTGTCCATTTATTATTTCCGTTACATTTAAGTATTCTATGATCATTTCATCATAATTCTAAATGGAACGGTATGATCTATAGTTAGAAATTCGAGTTTCTTTAATATTCATTACCAGAGCGAAGACAGTCAGCAATCAAAGTGTAATAGTTAATTCAAGACAGGGAATATCTAAGCAAATCTGACGGATGTTCTTTAAGTGCCGGTTCAGTAAAAAGGTATAGCTATTCTCTAAAAGGCATGTGATGTTCTAATCTATCAAGTAGGTTTTTTTTTTGTTGGATCTTTATTTTTTTTGGGACTTAAGTACATGTGTACATGCCAACCCCATTGTTCCTTGCACAATAAATAACAAAAACATCTTAAACTAAAAACAAATAACAGGAAAAAAACTAAATTAACGTACACAACATATTGGATACAATCATCCATTCACACCTCTAACTAACAGAGATGCTTTGATGAATGCTATCAAGTAGATTTGACAAGATACATTTAGAATCAGATACGCAGACAAATATGAAATACTTAATGAGTCTTAATAAATAAATAAATAATAAGAAATGGACTTCATTAATGAGTCCTGACTGTGAAACGAACTCCCAACAGTTCGGTCATTATTATGTATGTTACTTCCAAAAAGTTCCTCAGCTGCAAAGTAAATTGACTTACTCACACACAATGTTTCGACTAAACGTTACAAGATTCCCTAAAGGCAAACGTATCTACATGTTATCTATACATGAACATACATAATGGAGGTAAGTACTCAAGTCATTACTCATAAGGGTACTAACAACATTAGTCTCGGCTAGATATCGTATGAGAAATTACCCTATAATATTGGGTGTATCCTGAGAATTAAGCCCCTGAGCCTATGATGAATTGCTTTATAATATAGGTGGATTATGTTCGTATGAATTGACGGGCATTGCATCTGCATCTTGACGAAATAATACATAAATTGAACTAAACAGCGCTTCTAAGATCTTTTCATTGTCTTTTAAAGCTTATGCATATATTCAGTGTGTTAGGTGACAATCATGAAGTATTTTTAAGGTACCTACTTTGTCATCGTTCAATTGCATAACCTATCATGATAAATAGATCTAGACCGAACAAGAAAGCAGATGTCGTTGGTTTGCATTATCCATTTAGCATAGTCTATCCATGCATATCGTTAACATAACGTTAACAAAATACCAAAGTAAACAGACTTTCCTTAAACCGCGTAAATTCCGTCTGAGTGGCTTTCATGCAGCAGTCGGAGCGGTAATTTTTCAGCTGAAAGCGCTTTAGGGTTATAGGTATCCCAATGAAAATCGTGTCACGCGCGCTCTGCAAGCGATTTTAAAACTGATCTCGACAACGTTTGAACTCGTGTCTGAAGTAATATCCGGACTTAGGTGGCTATTAAGATATTGCAAATTACCTTGCGGTTGTTACATTTAAAATTGGGTAAAGGTATGTTTGTATTTGGTAATGTACTCGTATGTACCTACGTTGTTTATCATCTCTCTGGTTATGGTAATACAGATTGACAATTTGAAATCTAATTGCCGTGTGTTAAATTACCCAAACATATTAGATTTTTCACGTCTATGTACCCTGTAACATTATAGTCACGAGTATACTCATGGTGAACCCGTAGCTGCCTCTTAGGTCCTTGGGTGGTTCAACCATGGCCACTGAGCCACGTCGGCCGTCGTGACAAGGCGGAACACATTTCGAGGGCGACATTTGCATATCTCCAACAACAAAGTCAGCTTGATGCCCTTCTAAAACAATTAATATGATTTATGACGGAAATAAAAACTCTTGGAGCCATTCAGTAGAATTTTTGCGTAAGCAATACTCCGACCTTCATAATAAAATTTGATATATTTCGCTTTGAATTCCGCAAAGGAAGAACGGTCGAGCAGTAATATTGTTAAAGGGTGAGAAACATTGTACTTTTGTAATATTCCAGTGGAATATTCCCTTTGTTTTTTTCTATCTATTTGATATTACACTAATGTTATTCATTATTTTACACTCGTATCTCCTTCACTATTTGTAAATTTTACTTCGCGAATTTAGAATAGTTAAGTTGCTTTAGCAGTTATTTTGAAAAATAAACAAAAGAAAAATGCTTAAAATCTATAACATTTTTTCTATACTATTGTGAGTCCATACTCATTTAGGTACGAGGTATTGTAAAACATTTCATAAAGTAACTGTAAGGAACATTAGTACCTGAGATTGAATACAGATAACCGAGACTGACCATTTACTACCAGCTCTTGTATAAAATATATACAAGAAATGCGAGTACTATGGAGATACATAAAGTTATAGAACGTTCCCGCATGGCGCAACCCAGGACCTATAATTTCATTTAGATATCGACGCTATTGGGAATCTGACCTAAAACCCTCTGTGCCTCAGTCGTATATCTACTAATTTTATGTTACTCAGTACATAATTTCGTTATAACGTTGTTGTGTCATATATAAGTTGATACATTTTTAATTAATAAGCTACCTTATATGTACTTATATATACCCTGCAACCTGTTTTGCTTATGTACCGGGCAGGTATGGGTCCTTCAACCACGGAAACGAAACCTTCAAAATGTACCGCAAAGTTTTCGATGATCTCTATACGGAATGGACCGGTGTCCAGCAGCGCAGCGCCCTTGTCGTTCTCCTCGTCATCACACACACACACATACAGTAGGCCGTGACGGGGTCGCTGACTGAGGTGTCGTGACTGTGTGTGTTAGAAGTGTCCTGATTGTGTGTGTGGTCGCTGACTGTTTGTGTTAGAAGTGTCGTGACTGTGTGTGTTAGAAGTGTCCTGACTGTGTGTGTGGTCGCTGACTGTGTGTTAGAAGCACGAAAACGACCATATTAGTCTAAACCCGTAACTCTACCGGTTACTTTACAAATCGCTTGCAAGGAGCGAGCACGTCTATATATAGAGACTAATATAAAAATCTTCCTCATTAACTCATGCAAGCGTTTTCTTTCACATTTTTCTTCTATTTTTTGCAGCCTGTAAAAACACGTTGCTGTAAAAGCATGCATCACTTAACTTCAGTTTCTCGCCGTTCTTTGCTCATACCCCATAAAAAGCTGACGGGCTAGTTTCCCATCTATCTAGGTAATTAGCCTGTGCTTCGCCACGGCTTACTGCCCTTTAGATACAGGGTGATCCGAACCGGATGATTATCATTATATTCAGTTCACGGTCTATTATTATCACACTTGCTCACTGACATTTTACTCACCATATATTTAGACTCCTCACAGCCTTTCCAGGTTAGGGCGTTAACGTTCCATGAAAGCAAATTTTAATTACAACGTATGTATGTATTATGATTGGATTAAATAATTGTTTAAATTTTTTTTGTTATTTATTTTTATAATTTTACTCTTCGCTATTAAAAATTATAAGTTAGCGAGAATTAGTCTTAATACCTACGTGTTTGACAGAATTTTAAAATTCTAAAGGTATATACGATTATATTTATTCACGCGATTGATTAGAATATTTAGTGTTGCGATTGATTACATTCTTTATTGTGGTAAATATTACAAGGAGTTCAATAGAAAACCATCGGGAAACAAACTTAATGTCCAATAAACCTGACTTGTCTGGCGGTTATTCCTCAAGACTATTTTGGTATCAAAAAGAAAGTTATTTGTCAACACTTACTATAAATGACAACAATAAACAAATTATTTAAGTTTTACTGAACTCAAAAAAGTTGTAGCACAAAAGGCGTGGTTAATACATACTAAAAAAACATTTCCTACCAGCCGTTTTCGGCGCGGTACTATAGAGAAGCAATTAAAGATTATAGACAAAATATAAAAATGAGATACTAGCACTATATAACAAGTAATATGAGTGCCAGTTACGCAGAACTGGGAGTTACATAAATATAGAAAAAGCAGTAAATCAAATGGCTTCATAATTCCCCGCAGTGCGCGTCGGTTCACTCGCCTTATTCCGCACCTGAGCCTCCCGCACCCTTGTATTTCTATGTTCTGCCTATAAACATTCTCTGAATGACAGTACAGCACGTTTCATTATCATTCTAGCGACATTACGCTACGTTCAAAATCGTTGTTGTCAACTGGGAAAATTTCACATGCGACTATCTATTTCTAAATTAGGTAATTGAATGCTTATGTTATGGTAAGCGGATAACTGATAAATATACATATAGTAATCCTAATTTAGATATGTTTTTTATACCCAGACATAAAACAAACAAACGTGCTCGTCACACAAGTGTTTGTCCTGGGTGGGAATAGAACCCACGACCTCCGGTTTTGCAGTCAGGGTCGCTAACCACTCAACCACGACGCGGTCTTATGTGTCTTATAATTTGAACATGTTCTTGATATTAAAAATTGTTTAAACAAGACAGGAATTAAATGACCCTCCGTTTAATAACTCCGTTCTTCGCAAGATGCTTCCGTCATGTAATGCCGGGCGCACCTGAGCCGGAATCCGTAACAAAGATACAGCTACATCCAGACAAACAGACGCGGGTCTTTTGAAAATGGAAAGAGGTCCCTCCTTTTTTATATTCTATTGCATTGAAAACAAAACTTCCATATGAAATAGTAAAAACGAAACGTTTATGGAATGTTCCCTTTTCTTCTGTTATGGTTCAATATATATGATCTTTCGAAGTACGAAGAAAATTTAAGATAGTTGTAAAAATCACTCGTTACAAATCATTTCACACTAGAGCAACGTGATGGAGTATGCTTCAGATCCTAAGACATTTGCGGAAGATACCACTTCTTAACAATGCGGCATAAAAAGGTTTGCGGCAAACTTTAGGTACTTAGGGCATAGGGGATACCACCATTGATAAATTAATGAATTATATATGATACGTACAAAAACCAAAGCAAACCTAATTAATCAGTTTTATGAACGACTAGCTTTTGTCCGCAACTTCGTCCGCGTAGAAAAGTGACTTTGGGCAGCATTTTAATTTCCTAGGATACCCTTATTGCAAAAGAGACTATTCCGCGCGGACGAATTCGAGGGCAAAAGCTAGTATAGCCTATATTGATCAGTGATAATGTAGCATTCAAATGGTGAAAGAATTTTTGAAATCGGTC
>DWEM01003478.1:0-10646 GCA_018245935.1 Agara belti belti | reverse complement strand
ACGTAACTGGTGAAATGTGGGGGTGTACTACACTCCTCTGCCTACCCCGTGTGGGGAATACAGGCGTGATGTTACGTAGGTAACTGTACTTACACTTTTGAATCGGATTGTTTGAATACGGCACACTGGGTAATTACAGCGTCAAAAGTCTCACCAAAGCGTTCATAAATCAACATAAAGTTTCTATTACGCAGTCATTATGTTAGTACTCTCGCTTCAAGTCACGTTAACGATTAACGCATTAGGGCCACCACATCGTCCTATCACATCTAGGGCTGATTTACATTTACTTCGGAATCATATCTGCAATTAATTCAGTATTCGGTATTCGTGCGGTATTCATCTTCAATTGAGTGAATTGAGATAGCGTGAATGCTAAATTAAATACAATTCAATTATGTAACTTCGTAATGATTGCTTTAAGCTGAATACGTAATCTGTGACGTTATTATAATGATCGTGTTTGCGTCAGAGCTGGGATGGCATATAGCTGTATGATTTTCTCACTCATGGAGAGGTAATCAAGGTATCGGTGTTGGTTGTAACCCATTCAACCAGACCTTGTTAGAACCGGGCAAGGCTTGGAGATTCCGCCACGCTGCTCCGGTGTTGTTTTGAAAGAAGGACATAGAAACAAACACACTTTCCCATTTATAATATTAGTACGAATGTTCATAGAAAACTGTCGTTATGTTAAACGTACGGAGTCGCTTTGTTTTAAAATATTAATTGTCCATAATTGGTATAACTAAAAGTTATATATCACTAGCTATAACGGTGAAGGAAAACCTCGCGAGGAAACCTGCACACCTTAGACATGTTATAAAGTGTATGATATTTTCTGAGGTGTGTGAAGTCCGCCCTTGGCCAGCGTGGTAGACTATGGCCTAGATTCCTCTCACTATGAGAGTGTACCCGGTCCAGCGGAGGCCCAAAAAGGGTCAAAATTATTATTATTTTAATTGGTATGATTTGTTCCATACAGTAGAAGTATTTTCCGAACTACAAATTGTTCGCTGTTATCCTGATTGTGTTGAAATTGTTGGAGTTGTTAAATTTGTTGTTGTGTGTTGTTGATGAATTTCGCAGCTGTGCGTCAACAAAAGTCTTTTCATATTTTCGACGGCAGTTCAATGATATTTATTGACGTTACGAATTTTGATTTTGGATTGTTATTATTTAAATAAAGCGTTTATTATTATTATATTATCACACCAGGTTATCAACGGAGTAGACAGAAAGCAGCGCGCTCCAGATATCTCTAGACATTACAGACCTGACGTGCTTCTTGTGAATTCACCTCTCTTTTAGAGGCTCTTAACTACGGCAGCCTTATCTATAATCATTGTTAACACAAGTACACTGATTAGGTGCTTAGCGTCATTTATGTTGAATGTTGACTTTAGACTGCCCCGTTGGTCGAGCGGTTGCTAGCGCGACTGCCGATCGGGAGGTCCTGGGTTCAAATCCCGGCTTGGGTACTGCTGGATTTTTCTAATTTAGAATTTCTAGTAGTCACTCAGAGTCTGGATGTGTACCCGGTGTATGGCAATAGGCATATCACCTGTTCCATTGTGGGACTTAAACGTAACTGGTGAAATGTGGGCGTGTACTACACTCCTCTGCCTACCCTTTCGGGGAATACAGGCGTGATGTTACGTTTTTTTATAATTCATTTCTACCTAAACTGTTTACAGGTCCATTGGTTATAGATTCGGACCGTTCCGGGGTTCATGGGTTCGATTCCCATCCAGGACAAACGATTGTGTCATGAGCAGATTCGTTTGTTCAGTGAAATCGGCAACCGTACAACGTGATAAGGGTGTTCGTTGCAGTGTAAGTGTACGGGGCAGGGGGAAGAAAAAAAGGGATTTCTCTCGGTTCAATGGATCAGAAACTTGTTCGGCCTGATGAATGCGGGTTCACTTATGTGATTGGCTTTAGAAGGCGGGGTATTTATTCATTGTGCCGAGATATAAATATTTGCGATTCAATAAATAATGCTTGTATTAAATTTTCTATACATATAACCTATATCCCATGGGGTAGACAGAGACTGACGATTTCCGGCGGTTCTGACTGTTGAGCTTTTCGTCTCATCTACTTTCATCAAAGCTTTCATAAATCATAATATATGCTTGGATAAGAACTACCCACGATGTAAATTTAAATTTCATTTGTGAAACAAGTACGTAACGAACATATGTAAAGATTGACTTTGGCGTTTTTTAAGGAAAAATGCTATGCAATTTTTTTCAATCCTTTTTATTCTACTGGTGGAAACGGGTCTTTTCTTTCTCATTTGCTTGATATATACTACCTTAGCCTGGACGACCTGTGGACCTTTTGCTGAGAATCGGGCGACATTCGACCCTTCTTCAGTGGTCAGATGACCTAAAGTAAACAGCGGCAGATCCAGTCCAGCAAGCGACCTAAGACATTAACCGGGCAAGGTCATTGGCGTACTTAATGTTACCGAAACACAAATAGCATTTTCAATTTAGTATGGATAAAAATATGTAGGTATAATGTAATGTTATAATAATCATAGCTGGAGACAATGCCACACACGGCTATCTGATTCCAAATTAGGCAATTGAATGCCTGTGTTATGGTAACCGGATAGCTGATAAACATACATATACACAGTATAATTCTTATATATTTTTTTTTATTACGTCCAGACACGACAAACAAATGTGCTCATCGCACAAATGTTCGTTCTGAGTGGGAATCGAACCCACGTCTGGTTTTGCAGTCAATCACTAACCACTCGACCACGAGGCCAGTTCGATGTTGAATTATAAAAATATAGGATTAACCATCCGTCCGTATTCCGACCGTAAGAGAATATTAAATGAAAAAGCTACACGCTTCCGCTTCCCACGATATTAATTAATAGATAAGATAAACATAATAATGAATTATGTATTTATTATCGAGTTCCATGACAGTTATTATGAATTGTTTACGGAATGTAAATAGAATGTTTTGTTTTGGCTCATTTGGTATAATGACTATACCCGTATATAGTAGAAGGATACAGGTTCGATTCCCGAAAGGATAATACTTGGATCGGGCGACTTTTTTATATGCTTGTTTAATACATAAGTCAAAGGCTATGAGTGTTTACGGTTATTTGTGTTTAGGTGTACTTAAATATTGCTAGTAAATAAAACTTGAGAGAGAAAAACATGTACCTAGGATACGTGAAAAATTATTAATAATTATTAATTTAATAATTATTATTAATAATATTACAGGCGGGATGTTACGTTTTTTTTTTTTTTTTTAATAATTATTAAATTATTAATTTCAATTTATATTGAAATATACTTATTGCGCCGACAAATCATTGCACCTTTTGTATCACAATAAAAAAGTAAACCAAACACACAGTACATCACAATTTAAAATAGGAACGCAGAAAATTAACCACTGTTTTTTTTTTCATTTTACATTTGCAACGTTCCAGTTATGAAATCGAATTATTATTTTTGCCTCGATAAAACATTCAAAAGGAATCAGCGATGCGTTCGATTAAAAAAAAACCTTTCATGTAAAACGAGCCGTAACGCGCCACTTTTAAATTTATCCCTCAATTTCTCGACGTTCGTTTTTTGAATATGCTTGCAACAGTTTGCCAGTTTTAAAGTTTGTATCCTTTATCCTTTATTACGTATTGCCAATATGATTATTTTTCTATTCTACATTCAAAAGGTATCGGCATCTACTTGACTTTAAAGATGTAATAGTTTTTTCTTATATGTACTTATACATATTTTTTACCCTTTGTACTTCAGACTTAGAGAGGCTTACAGAAAACTGTGAAAAGTGCAGGTATTTACAAATAAAGAATACAGATTTTAATGTAAATTTTAACTTTGTATGGCAAATAACGTTTCAGTGTTACTGCACCTACGAAATGGTAGCGTAATTTGGATTCCTAATTCAATCACACATGTGTACCGGAAGCGCTTGATACTGTGCAGAGCACACGCTGGCCTGTTTATCTTTATTACTGGGTTCACCATGCACGCTGTATAAGTCGGAGATAAACGTTAATTTAATCAGATATTTTCCTTACGTTATAAACGTACAACGCGCATTTTCTAAATGTCCTCTCTTCAAGTTGCAATATGGACACCATTTGAATGTCGGTCATTGACCCCTAATCGTGCCGTAACATCTTATACAGCTTCATTACTTACGAAAGCAATTATTTCAAGTAATTTTTATACCAAATAGCTTTACGTTAAACACCTTAATGCTACGTGAAAAGTAAATGATTTTTTTTCTATAACCATTCCTAGTAAATGACAACAGTATTTACTGAAACTCTACATAATGTCTATCTACAAATGGTTTTAACGATTTATTTTAAATATAGAGAAAATTTTTGGAAACAAGTTCCTTACTATGCGACTCATAGCACTACACGGAGCAATATACCTACGCCGAAAAATGTAAGACACCCTTGACAGCCTAACACCGACATAGCTATCATATATAAGATGATTGAATGTAGGTACAGGTAAATTTCTTGTTTGGTTAAGATTTTTATCGTAAATCGTAAACAGTAATAAAATACTTACTCCCATTACTTATAAATGTATTGCAGCAATATCATTATATTTATATAGTTGTATTAACTAAAATATATTTTTATTATTTAACTGTTTCTAATACATTACAGTGGTAGCACTTTATTTCTCTAGCGATATATTGTGTAGAAAAAAAGTGTAATTTAATAAGATAAACTCTCTAGTTATCTGACATTCGAAGAAATTAAATCATATTATAGTCAAATGAGCTAACGCTGTACTAACACATAGTAACTAATATGTTATGTTGCCGTGTGGGTAAGCTATACGGTTCACAATTACTAAGTCAAATCGCCGTGGGCTATTCCGCTTGTGTTATCTGAATCGGAAACGACAATGGAGCGAGATTGCTTGCTTATCTAGATGGAAAACAACATGATCTAGTCTAGGTAAATAAATTAGTATTCATATTTTGTAGCCTGCGCTAAGCTGGGAGACCGGTAATCGTGGAATTGAGAAGCAAAATAGATATACGATGTTAAATTTAAACGGGTAAATTTGCATTTCGTATCGATTTGAGGTTAGTTTGTTTATGGTGGTTCAAAGAGTAAATAAATGCGGTACAAAGGTCAGAAAATATATCTAAGAATGTTTCATGTTACTTAAATACTTTGAGTAAATAAATAATATTTAATGATTGCAGGAAAAATGCCGATTTTTTTTTTAAACGAAAAATAAACTACACGCGTGCCGAAAAACCTTGCGGAGGTATAACGGTAGCATTCTATTTATAAACACAATTAATGTGGACTAAAAATTCAAAGGATCGTGGCTTGACAACGTTGGGGAAGGAGGCGATGTTCAGCAGTGAACTGTGGGCTAAAATGATGATATCAACGACGATCAAAAGGTAGTAGACACACATATTCTCCATGTATGGTCACTCTACAAATCTTGTTTACAAGTTAATGCACTCGTCGTTTACAATAACATCGCGATCAAAGACCTTGTCAGTCAACGTCTAAGCTACAACTGAACCGCGATAATCGAGATAGAGTTACATTATTAGATGAATACTAAGAAAAGATAAAAATACTGTTTGTTATGTTCTCTTTTGAAATACAGATAGCGCATACAAGTCACATATAAGTACTGTAAACTCTACATAAACAGAATACAACAGACATGGACATATTAAACTCTATGTTAACAAGAGTAATAGCTAGATATAACTTAAACTCTACATAAAAGTCGCGATAAAAACATAGACACGTTAATCTCTACATAAACTCGGCTCGGTACAAAACATAGATATGTAAAACTCTACACAAACACGCTTTAACAAATAGAGTTACGATATAAACTTAACATAAAAAGCAATATACGATTGCGTACAGGCTCTATTTAAGTTTCACAACAATCTCATCAGCGGTTGACTCGTCACTGAGATTGTATTACGATACCCGGGATAATGATTGCTTATTCGTGGAACGTTAGCACTCCGGGTGTCGGTTATTGGTATTTAGGGCACGACACGATTCCATGAACGCATTGACGCTAAGAGATTGTGTTACACTTCTTTTGCTTACATACTTATTCTACATACATCTTTATATATATTTTTCTTGCGTGCGTGTGTGTCACTGAACTCTTCCTAAACGACTTTACCGATTTTGATGAAATTTTTTGTGTGTGTTCAAGGGGACTTGAGAATGGTTTAGATTCACAATTTGGTTCACTGGAAAATGTTTTTTTAATTAATTTTTAATTTGTAAGTACATAGTTGCTGATTTTAGAATGTTTCACATTGGATCCTACAGACTGCGCTACCATCGCAGTGTCAAATATTAATTAGCTGTCAAACATAATATGATGTACGTCCCGTCAAATAAGATTAAAGCCAGTTCAGACTGGTGTAACTAATCTATTTATTTATTCTACATTCACGCCCATTATCCGTGATGATTGTGCAATGTAGCTACAAGCTACTAGCAGACAGACACGAACTAAAACTAATGTCACCTATTCTAAGGATCAGCGTCGACTAGCGGAGAGGCGGTGAAGCGATTAATTTAGTGACAATCTAAATTCAACTTCAAATATCTCAAATATGAAATAAACTCACATCAGGACATGAGATTTTCTTTGGTTATTTTATTTACAAGCATTATCCGGATTATAAAGCTCGAATTTGTTGAGGATTCCTCTAAGGATTCCTCCTGCTAGGAGAAAATCAAAAGGATTGGATGTATTACGAAACCGAAATGGACTCCGATTGAGGATTTCCATACATATCAAAAATACCCTAATTTCCTTTACAAATACAACTCAAGGTCAAGGATCAAGACTCTTATCTTGATTGCCTACGATAATGCGATCCCTACAACGAAGGACCTATTGCAAAATCCTGGAATGTGAGTGAAAGCCTGCTTTTTTATAAACCCCGACGGTTCCTAAATTTTTTCTATACTCGTAGGTAGTTTTAATACCCATACCATTTACACATACTACACTCCTCTGCCTACTCCTTCGGGGAATACAGGCGTGATGTTACGTTACCATTTAAAACATAGAAATATAAAATCATTGGTACATAATTTGCCAAGGAAACTTAATAGCCAAATGAGAACTTACAGCTGTTTAAACTTATTTAAACTTCACCCCACACGAAGGGGGTAGTTTTGGCAAACATTTCAACTGTTACCCCATCTTAGTTTCTGCCGAACAAAGAATTTGGACGAATACAGACCGAACAAATAGGGGCCGGATTGACAAAATAGACTTATTTGGAAAAAAACCTTTGTACTGACGGTATTGTACGGAACCTCCATATACAGTGTTTGGACTATTTGAACCTAGACAAATGTTACTGTGAATGTAATAGGTGAAGGCCGTTTTAACATATTTTTCAATTCGTCTACCACACACACCTCAGGTAAAATACTCAAACAAAAATAACAAGATTGAATTCATTTCTAAAAACGGCTACCATACAAAAAGTGAAAATTATAGTATAAATTCCCATTCTGTAAGGAGAAAAAGAGATACCTATACTCATAACACGCGCGTTTGGGATAAAATGATCATTCGTTATCCATCCATTTCGTTATACATTACGTACTGCGCTATATACGGTTATAAATTGGATGTAGTTTCACAGGCAATGTATTTGCAGTTCAAGATTCCGTTCCAGTAGTTCAGGAGTAATGCAGCGGCATGCGCTGAGGGTTACCACTTATTAAATTATTTAGCGTCGAGAAACTTCCAAGTTATGAAAGCATCTTCGGTATGTGTAAGTTTGTAGCAGGAGTAGATTTTGTCTGGCGTGTTATTTTAGATATATCTTTTCACTCTGTAGTGGACTGTGAGGTAGAAAAGGAGCAAAGGACATACGCTGTCTAGTCTCTGAATTCTTCCTTAATCTATATTAAATGTTACCTTTTAACTTCTGATAATGAATGAAGAACTTCTCTTGTATAATAATTATGTATGTATAATTGACATGATTTCAAATATAATATGGTTCATACATATTACTTATACTGCAGCGCTTTGAAAGCACATTAAAAGTATACATATTTTATTCGCAGTAGGAAAAGAACAATAAAACGCAAGAACACGTCATACCCGCATTAAAACTGTTCTGTGGCAGCCCTGACTGCGGGGAGGGTACAAAGGGCGCCCTCGTATGGAACAGTTCCTCTTGTGTTTGCGTACGAACGATATTGTGTTGAAAGGGTTATACCGTTACTTTTTCTTATAAGACGAAATAAATCATCCGTCATCCATATTGGACAGGTAATGACAGTAAATAACCAATACTGTTAACCCCTTTATTGTTGTCGGAGACCCTTTAACGTAGACCACACTAGGGGTCTTTGTATATTGTGCAGTATAAAGACCACAATGTACAAAGTGTGGTTAGGCTGACTGCACACGTCTTAGAGAATATTACAGAAAACTCAACCGCACTGATTACATTGCGATGTTTTCTATCAGCATTATTGCAAACGAGTATGTTTTAACTTTAAAAACGATATCTAACGTACAGGCTAGTTAAAAATATTTATTTCGAATATTGCTTAAAACTGTCGCTTCAGTTTTTATTGATATGCTTCAAATTGGACACATCGTTTCGCTATCAAAAGATGGACACTTAAAAAATAAATTGAGCGCCATTAAAAAAATTGGTGAATTTATGCTATATTCGTTTCCCGTTATGAAAATGGAACAAAAAATGCGATACAGAATTTAACAACGTTCTGTTGTATGTAGGGCATTACGCACTCTTTTATTTATGTTCTCCTAGTACTAAGAATCATATACACATTGGTTACCAGAAATAAATGAATACAAAATAACTCCGTTAAAGAACACAAGAAGCGAAAAGCGTAAGAGGTGATTGAGGGTTGACCCTTAGAGGTGGATAAACAACCCCATGGTCTCTTGGTGCTTAAAAATGGATTTATTACGCACGCAAGCTACCAGGCGGGCATGAACGAAGGGTCGTAGGGTTACGACTAGTGTAAAGGGAGTGCGGCAGATGCGACGTCCCTTGAGTGTTCTGCATAGCACTGGCACAGAGTAATGAGGTACATTTAAAAAATATATATGCACGTTCTTTAAACTTAAGTACAATTAGTATTTATAGGTAACAGATGATGAAATTTATATACAATGCCATTGTTGGATGCAGATGCTAGTGAAGATAGAGACTGACTAAGGAAAAGACTGAGGAAACCTGCACACCTTAGAGCACTGTACGATGTTTTCTGAAGGAAAATTTGTTAACCTCACTACGCCAGCTTGGGGTAGACTACACTCTCGAATCTTCTCATTATTAGAGAAAGAAACACAGAAGGGTTCAAAAAAGCCTAGGCTGGGTTACGCAACGATAAAAATAGTTATTGCCGAAGTATGGAAACGCTTAAGCGAGTTCGCAGCTGGTTGTAAGTCAGCGGCACCAGTTGTTGTTGAACTTGACAAATATGTAGTAATACACTTGTACGCTTTAGGAATATTAGCGCTGTAATCGTAGCCTGGGTGAAAATATTGAGGTAAAACAGAGGCGATTGGACTATTAAGACTTGCCTCGTGGCCGAGTGGTTTGAGACCCTGACTGCGAGACCGGAGGTCGTGGGTTCGATGCCCACCAAGGGCAAACATTTGTCTGGTCGTAACAAAAATATCTATATAAGTATTATATCGTATGTTAATATGTATGTTTATTAGCTGTCCGGTTACCATAACACAGGCGTTCAATTGCCTAATTTGGAATCGGATAGCCGTGTGTGGAATTGTCCCCAGGTATTATTATTATTATTATAAATCGTTTCCTATACAAACTTACTCTGTAGCAAGTCTTGTGCTCCGAGCTTAATTTAAAAGCGATCCGCTTGACGTTAGTTAGTTGTATTGTGGCCGAGGGGACAGTTTTAAGACAGGGGGCGCATTTAATGATGGCTTCAAGTGTTTTTACGCACAATTTCAGCACGTTGCCCTTAAGATGACGGGACTAACTGTAATTAAGGTCTCGGATTCAAAATGTTTGATGTTAACATATAGATAGTTGTAATATGAAATATGCGTATATAGTGGTATTATTATGTTTCATATTTTAACTATCCACCATAATACATTTGAAACAGAAAAAAAGGACATTTAGTTTGTCCAAGTAACATTATAAATGCATACAATATTACCATAACATTAGGTACTAATATAAAACGACTTTATTAACAGTATGAACTTAATCAAAATATAGGATAGTCAGAAGTCTGTGACGAAAGAGGACTGAATTTTTTTTGATTAATTAAATTAGTCTATTCCTCTTTGTTATTAGCAAATGTAGAAACAGAATAAAAAACATACAAAACTATTTTCTTTGGGTCTGTATATTATGTAGCAATGTAGGATAATGTAGGATTCTAATCTATACTTCTATATCTATATTTCTATACTAATATTATAAAGAGGAAAGATTTGTGTGTGTGTGTGTGTATGTAACGAATAGGCTCAAAAACTGCTGGACCGATTTCAAAAATTCTTTCACCACTTGAATGCTACATGATCACTGATCAATATAGGGTATATTAATTACAA
>DWEM01003477.1:0-10649 GCA_018245935.1 Agara belti belti | reverse complement strand
TATTGAGGTGAATCTCACCGTCAGGCTGCGTGCTGCTGGAGGAGCCGTCATCGCTGAAGCCGGGCCTGCCGCGCTTGACGGGCCCGCTGCTGGCGCTGGTGCTGCTGCCCTTCTTGCGTTCCCGCCGGTACAGGTAGGCGCCTCTGACATCCGACACAAGTGCAAAACGAATCTGCATTATACTATTTATTTTAAAATGTATAAATTAGCTTTATATCGATCATTTCCAAAAGTAAAAAGTTTAAACTAATTCATGTTATGTTAATTAGTTATTTACAACTGCGTTTTTCAATAAATTTGGTTACTTCTATTAAATTCAGCCTTTCCTTTTATCAGGCAGACAAATAAATGAACATATGACTGCTTACCCTCACAAATGGTCACTCTTGTCTATAGACATGAGCGACACCACAAGAGGTGCCAATGTGATAATGCGTAATATTTTATGAAAACAAAAGATAATAGCAAAGCAAGAGAATTAAAAAAAAATTACAATTGTAGTTGTGATTTTTCTGCAAGGTGTCTTTGTAGTTGTCTATTCTCCTCGGTATCCTTAAGTACAAAATCCTCACTGACACAACGGTCCCATGAAGAATTCCAGCCTTGGAAGTGTATTAAATACTCAACAGTGCGGCGGCCACGTCTGTCTTTACACTCTATAACTTCTAACACCTAAAAAAATGTATAAATTTTTATATGTTATTAGTACCGATAGGCACATCTCACAGCATACTCACAGTATAAAAATTGTTACAAACAGCACTGCTGTAAAAATATACATATAATATGCAGGATTAATAAGGTTTTTTGTCTCTTCATGTGTTGTGAATTTTACAACTTTGAATAACCGATAATTATACAGCAGGTTCTTAGAAAAAAGACAAGAGGAAGCTCTCTATTAAGTGCATTGACTTTACAAAAGTGTCCGAGCAACATGAACTATTTTATTTGATAATTTTAAAGTTTAACTATAAGTTTACTTTATAATATATTTTTTTATAAAGCTAATAAGTTATTTATAGTATTTATGAGATGTATATAAAATTTGCCTCTAGCTTATGCTACAATACATATACAAGCAACAAATGAGATGAGTAGAATGAAACGAATCTCATGAATTTGTTGCTAAATCAATAAATTACTATGATTTTTAAAATGAATATAACTTACTTTTGAATCGTACAGGACCTTAGCTTTAGTCGGATCCGGCTCGTAGCATAGAACTCGTTCTCCTTCGCTAAATTTATACCGTAGTCCTCTCGTCGAGACCATTACTGGCTGCTTGAGACTTTACAGAAGACTACACAATTTTTACCACCATGAATTCGAGCGCAGAATTTTAACATAATCCGGTTTCATCAATTACATTTTTTAGATTTTATTTTCGATTTTAATGTCAACTTATTCTGTTATAACTTTAAATATATTGCGTTACAATATGATATAAAGAGACACACCTAAATCAGTAAATTTAATCACTTATCTATTAAAGAGGATACTCAATTTAGGAAGAGTTATATTGTATTTCAGTTGGTACTTTTATTTAATTTAACATTTTAATTTTATAAAACAATATGAAATTATCGGCATCAACTGTATACAAAGCTCACGTAAACAAATCAGATGTTAGCCTAATGTCATTGTCATACACAGATAATAAAAATTAGGTACGATGCCTTGAATTCCAATTCTTTTATTAAAGTGTTTTTTACGAATAAATGAGCGTAGTTGATAAAGTAAAGCGTTACAATACAATTATATAGTAAAATGCTGTATCATTAGATATTGTCACTACATATTAAAACAAATTACATTCTATCTCATAGTATTTATTAATTCGCCGTGCAGATTGATAATACCAACGTACGTTCTATAGTATTTTTAAAGATGTGATGTGCAGATAAATGAATTAGACTGTTTTTAAATAGAAAGTAATTTCTTAAATTACTTAAATGCAAATAGGCATTTATCAAGTCAGGCAATTGTAGTTTGCCTCTACGATACCTACAGGTTGGGACTAGAATACTTCTACGGTATATCCTGTCTGTCGTAAAAGGAGACTTCCAGAGCTGTGGGCGGCTAGAATGGTAGTGAACAATCCCGGGAAGGATTACTGTATTTGTGAACGCTTTCCGTCATAAGCACCGGAAGGTCATACCTAGGTCGTAGATGAGACTTAAGTCTCACCCGCTAAAATTCACACATGTGGTTTATAAGCTGTATCTTTACCAGAAAATCAAAGATGTTCACAAGTATAGTTATTATATGCGTAAGATTTGTGAAGTCAGAAATTAATAAAAGATTTAATATTAAAGTAAAAGAATTTCCCTATGTCTAATACGCCAAATGAAATATTTTATTTTGCACTTTAATTTTTATTTAATGTCATCGAGCTTATACAGCTATATTTGTTTTCTAGTGGTTTATCTAAAAGCGTAGGCATGACCCGTGTGAACCGATTTTGCGAGCTAACCTCGACAGTCGATTATATAATTTTATATCGTAATTCAATACTAGTAAGGCACAAAATTATTAGATAATGTACAGACTAGACGACTGCTGTACTTTATGGGAACTTTGGAAATGTTAAGGTTGTGTGGCAACCACATATCCTTGCTTGAGTAAGCTGTTAATCACTGTCTTGTGTCCCACATACAAATAGTCAGTTTTAGACATTTCATCACGAATTTATTTAAACATTATTTTATTTATTTCATAGGGAAACTAATAGCTATATAATAAATTATATGAATAAAATTGCAAATTTTTTAACAATTAGAAACACGTTCAGAAATAGCTTCGCAGTGGTTTCTTTTTGTCAACGATTGTTATAATTTAATTACACCTATCATGCAATGTGTCTTACAATAACGTAATGTATGTATAATTAGATTAGACATTTGTACTGATTGTAAGTAATAAAACTGCAGCAATGATTATATTGTCTTCCATTTTGTATTATCCATATAGTGCACCTAACATCAGGTATTCTAACGAATCTCTATGTATTAGCCAGCTTCTGTTGCTGTTTGTATGTACGGTAGAAACTGAGCACTATATTTGGTTACTAATATTCTCATTGGGTTGTAATCTCCATATAACATCACCAGAGCCTATTTCGATACTAAAGGTAAATAAATATACTTATATAGTTGGTGAGTAAAAACGGAAAAGAAATCAAACTCCATCAATTAAGGATAAAATAATTTAATTAGACTATCCTAATTACATAAAAAATATCTATACAAAATCCGATTAATCATAATACGTTAACCGGAGCGTATAATTTTATTCCTATATTTTGGTATTAGATTAGTGGTGGTAAAGAGGAGCGGAGTGATAGACGGGGGCGGAGTGGTACGCGGGAGCGGAGTAGGCGATGGGTCCAGCAGAGTACGCAACGGGCGCCGCGAATTTGGCTACGGGCGCAGCGTAGGCGACGGGGGCGGCGACCTTGGCGATCACGGGGGCGGCTACAGCTTTCACGGCGAGAGGCTCCCTGTGCACCACGGCGTTGAAACCGTTGTGGGGATCAGCGGTGTAATCCACGGTGCGCTTGGTGCCATCAGGGTCGACTACAGAGTAGGAGCCCTGAACAACATCACCGTCGCGAGTCTCGTGCTGGGTTTTGGAATCGCCGGTGAGACCGTCCTGAACGTCGTATGCGAAGCTGTACTGGGGATGAGGGTCGTACTCTTCAGCCGCGACCTTGGCGACCGGGGCTGCGTACGCCACGGGAGCCGCGTGGTAAGCCGGCGCTGCAGCGTACGCTACGGGAGCCGCTTGATAAGCCACGGGGGCTGCAGGGAGCAGTCCGGCGCTGGCGGCCGCAACCATGCAGGCAAGGACGGCGAACTGCAATAAATAATGAGAGTCAGATTAATATGAGTAACTCCATGGAGCCTTTAGATAACAGCTTCGAATAACAAAATGATTTAAGATACCTTGAATGCCATTGTGTATTCGAGTTGTTAGGAGGATGTCAAATGATGCCTGTTGAGGAGTGTTTATACCTTTTATAGTAGTCGCGGGGGCTCACCCTTTCACTCGCCGGAGCTAAGCTGACGTCACAAGACCTTGAGCTCGCGCCCTGGGGCGTTGCAAAGCTCCTGTGTGCAACAGCCCCGAAATTAAAGGTCTTCCAATTGGTTTAAATAATTTATTTGCACTTTAACAAATGTCAACATTTATTTTTGCTTACATTTAAGATTTTAGATGAGTTTACTTACCTTTAGACGCAACCTACATTAGCTTATTAACATATACTGACTGCTTTATAAGGTATCTTTATATTTGTAGTTATAATCAAAACAAATTAATATTAAATAATAGAGAATACATCAAAGTAATATTTAAATCGATCCATATTAATACAAAAAAGGGATGACGGAATATGAAAAGGAATATGATTATACAATTTATGGTGTTGTGCACATATAAAAATATGACTGAGTTTTTTAATAAACTTATAAAAGCTTTCATCCCGATCACTAGTCACTAAAGTTGAAATAATTTTAACATTAAACTTAGGAGCTATCTACATCGTAAATTTTTTCGTGTAAAAATAACGTACAAATATAAGTTATCGAAATGTATACTGGAAATACGTAAATTATAATCACGTTGCTTATTTTTACGGCCAGTACCTATAGTGTCACAAATATCTGCATGTTCCACAAGTAATTTAATATAGGTCGCTGGTCACTACATTCGCTGAGATGTCGTAAAGTTCAGTTGCTTCACTACTTGTATTACACTGACTTATATATTCATATTACCTGTATCTAATGTAGGTCCTAAATATCACTTCGAGTTTTGCGTACTGTAAGTAACCCATCACTAAAGTTTAAAAAAAAACTGACAAATTTTCACGTATAAATTTCAGAGAAGCTTAGCGACATTAATTATTTTCCATTGCGATATAAAGAATTTGTTATAAATTACTTTTTTCGTACAGCCGCCATCATAGGTACAAAGTAAATTTAATTGAAACGGGTAATATAGGTGCTCAACAATATAAGTGTAACAATAAATACTTAGTGTATACTTTTACGAATCATACCTAATATGAAGCAGATATTTCATCATACGGTCAGACTAAGATTCGAACTTCAGCATGTCCTAGATTTGTTGCGTGGGTACTTTTTAATACATACATTTACAGTATATCTGTTTGTCCTTTGACTACTTACATTGAGATATTAAATTGAATACATTAAAAATTAATATATTTTTATGTGATACTTGATACTGTATCTTGAGAAATCCTGATTCGTTGTATTGGATGTCAGTGAACCATTTCTTTTAGGTCAGAAGTCATGCATGTTTGACTAGCTATTCCATTTTGAATAATGTAATATGTATAAAGTCGTGACTATGCACTGACTCATTTATTTCAAAGTAGCAACCGATAAGAACAGTAATGCGGCGATATATTGGATAACAAATGCCGACTGTCATTGCCATGTTTTTGTAACACGGCAACAAATACAACAAGTTAGGATACTTTCACAAAAGTTTTATCCTGGAATATTACATTATGACATGGGGCTCTGCAAGAATGGCGTGAAAAGAGTTCCTTCAACTCAACTCTTTTGGTGTTGCACCACTTACAATCAGGTGGTCCGTCTGCTTGTTTGCTAGGTTAATAGAATAAAATGACTTACTTCAATACTAGATACACGGTCCAGCGTCCAGAACTATGGCCTAGAGTTATACACACGATTATTTGATTGAAACCGCCAATGCCAAGAACGCAGACGAAAAGTAGAAATATTGTGGTTGTGATCGTACTAAAAGGAAATACCTCGATTAAGTTAATTAGGACGGTAAAATTACAAATTTATTGATATATATACATATATACATATTATAAAAATAGAAATTTTAAAAATTACAGTTTTTAAATTAATATGATGCACCTAAATCTTAGAACTCTTAAACTTTGGTGGATTCCCCCAGGGAATGCAGGAACAGACATTTTGCTAGTATATTCTCGGCTTTTAACAAGCTTTTGTTTTCCCCTTTACTAAAAAGGTCTTTTTATATCATAAGTCATAGCAACATACCTACATAGTATGGCAAAATACAGCAAAAACTATGATAAACTATGGTATGGTATGGTGGTATGGTAGTAAACGATTCCAATATACATTACCAACTGTTTATGTAAACTGTGGGAAAGGAGGATACACTAGGTAACAGAATAAGGTAATCGTGCCTAAGGCGAATAGCAGACGAAAGAAAAGCGTGTATTTGCATTTTATAGAAAAAAAATTATATTATGTGATTAAATGATATGTGAGGTTATTATTTATGTACACGTTATGATAGAAATAACAAATAATACCATACCATTTAACCATACATATCATATTGTGGACTGGTTGCGATGTATGCCTTTTCATTTAATCCTTTCTCTGTGCGAATTATATTCGGTAATGTTCTCATACATTACAAACAGTTGTGATTAATTAAAGTATTAAGGCGAAGTTTTAACAATAGGGCCGATTACTTTAGATAATCGAGCAACAATCAACGCACAAAGCGGTCTCGGTGAACTTATTACTGTGCCATTTACCGCACGGGGCATGGCACGACGCTTCTGCAACTATGTCTCATATTGTCAAGCAAGCTTTAGGGTACGCGCACACTAAGGAAACAGGATTGGCATATGTTGCTACATACAGGGTGACTTTGCGCATAACAACAAGGGAATAAAGCAAATCTTTCGCCGAGAACTAGCAATTCAGCCAATATACTTTTAAAATGTATTTATATCAAATTAAAAATAGAATATACTCGTATATCTGACGATTACATCCATTGCATGTATTATTTACATTTTAATCGGTCACCAAGCTAAATATCGCAAACTGCTTTTATATAATTGAATATGAATTTTCATTAAAATCTTCGCAGTGAAAGGGACGAGTGTGATCTCCCCTTTATACAATTTACCGGCTTTTTAATAGCTGACGTAGTGGGTTTGTGTTCAGTTTGTAGTTGCTCACTGTTTCTAAACAGCAGCGTAGTAACGTGTGCTGAATATGACACTATGGCTGAAAAAACTTATTAAGAGTTTCCTATAAGATAATAAAATCATATGAATTAGGGATGTTATGCGTCAATAAATTACGTCATCAATAATTTAGTCGCATCCAATTTCAATTAAAAATCAGTAGAACAACCAAAGAAAACATTTATTTGAATCGATTACACAAAAGGACTTGGTAATATTTTTTTTGGAAAGAAATCTGTGGTTATATTTAATTCAGCATATTTAATTTAAGTACTTATAAATACAAAACAATACCTACATATTTAAGGATAAATACATAAATAGAATAATATTTAGGTGGCTTTATAATATACGTTAAGCACTCATTGAATTTGAAAGCGTTATATAACGCATGAGTATAAATTTAGTACAAGGCCATGATTTCATGTATGTATATCATCAAAATCGTTAGTCAGCAAGCACTACACACACAGTTAGTTGAACACTGCATATGAACGAGAGATCAGTGCGTATTGAAAGTTAAAACAATAAGTCGATTCATTAGCCCCATACAATATATAAGTATTAATAATAATTTATAATGTACCTGTAATAAGCCTTTTCTGTTCACTGCAACTTATTTATATATAGATACGTTCACAGGCTACAGTTAGATTGAGAGTTAATAAAATACAATACAATACAATATAATACAATATATATGTAAACGAGATATTTCCTAAGGTTTGCAAGACTCCTAATTTTAGTTTCATGCTGAAAATTGTTGATGCTAGCATGTCACATGTGGCATACACATGAGAATCATAACAAGATATGAATATGCAATTAACCGAGTAAGTGTACGTTACACAATATTAACTGTTTATTATAATGCAGGTTTTTATACTACCCCATACACGTGCGAAACGCTCATTGTATAGAAGTGGTGACATGTCACCAACGATTTCTCAATTTAGTCGACACTGAGGGCGATTGGCCCCTGTATGCCTTGATCGTTCGTCACCGATTGTCACATGTGTTGAGGACATCATAATTAGTCCGTCTCGCATGTTAACTTTCATCGTTAAAGCTCATCGGAGAGCCCATTTAAAGCTCATCTACCCACTACACTCTAATTCTTTTCTGTATCGAATCCTTAGATCCAAAATGAACATGACTGTAAAATGTATTGTTTTAATTTCAGTAATATTTCTGATGAAATACAGCTGTGAACTTACGAGTAACATATAAAGAGTGGTTACGATTAGCTTGCGTAGGTTGTATCGAGTCACGGTCAACGTGACCTAAACGTATCGTGAAATTACGCGGCGGGGACTCGCAATACATTCTCGAAATAAAACTTACAAAGGGCAAAAAATGTATGAAAAATGCGTCTGATACAGATATATATCTGGTCTAATGGTTCGTTCATAGTTTGAGGTCAACTATCGTTGCTCAAGTCTTTTAGAACAATGTAGGTAATCGTGGATGTTATAATGATTTATTTCGTCAAACTTTTATAGTAACTGAGGAATAAAGTATCAAAGCTTTTTTTATTATTCTATTTTTGCTGAGCATTCGTTAGGTCATTTTAGGCTTTTTCATAAATGCGGCCCCGATACAGACGCACGTTGCCCATGTCCCATTTGAAACAATAGTTACCTGTCCAATTTCACCTTGGCATTACATACGTATCATTGTAGGCTATGCATTCGCGCTAAGGAGTCCAAGTCCGTACTTGTACGTGTCTTGATTAAAGTCGAGTACTAATAATTCATCTCTAAAATTATCTTTATGCTTCAATATGTAACTGAATTGTATTTATTCCAGATATATTAATAATAATAACAATTATTTATGCCACTGTGACGGTTTGGCTGGCTAACTGATCTGGCACTGGCACTGATCGGTTTCAATTATAACTAAACGACATGCACTCTCATCAATGAGGTGTTATGTATACATCACACTATGAATTAATCAGTAATTCAATTCAATATTGTTTAAAATTTTTTTTATAACAATAAATGTTGGTATTGTTAAATTCTCCAACGTTAAGTAAATTCATATTCATTCATTCAGGCTATTAAAAAAAAAGTAAATTCATAAATTGAAGGATTAATCGAATTTCGGATATTGTGTCATACACCTTTTTAAAAACTCATCACACTGTATATTCGATTGGAAGGTTGAATAATGAATGAAATGTGACCTTTTATACGAGAAATTACCATAAGCATTTTTTATTCATTTTTTAACCTTGCCATTGTTTGATTCCGTTGAATTTTTATATTTTTCTTTAATATTACAGATACATATTCGTTGTAAAACTACATTTGTAAGTCCTTGGAAGTAGTATATGTTTAAAGTTGTAAAATATAAATTAGAAGTGAAAAGTCCCAAAGTTCATAGATGTTTATTTTCTTATGAGTCTATTATTCATTAATGCTGTAATTTGTAAATAGCCAGTCTTTATATTGCTTCGTGCGGATGTGTCAAGAGTTACCACGCTAAATGTTAATCCGGGACAGGGTAACTATAATTGTTGAGATTGAGATAATTTTTTATTAGTATTAAAAAAATCGATACCTAGATTACATTTGCACAAATGTTTCTTTTAGTTATTCTCCAATGCACAAATTCAACTCTTTTATCACTATCAGAAGGTTGTATGACAAAAGAATTTTATGTTTAAAAAGAAGTATTTTAGTTGTATGTCTTTTTTCTTTTTTATCTTTACAAATTCATACAGTTTACATAGCACAATTGACTAAAAAAATATTTCCTACCATATAATCCATGATTTTCAAAAACTAATTACAATGTTCACAAAATAATTTTATTACAATTACAACACCTTTGTATACCATTTTGTATTTTAAGCTCTTAAGGATCTTCGGCGAGCCTGGAGAATATCCCGTAATACAAAACTGTTGAGAGTACATAGTAGTCGTCAAGCAGCGCGCCACACCCGTTCGGCTACTTTTGTTTTCATCGCGAGCGGCCTCCGATGTAATTGCAATGTAACAGCGCGGCGGCCATCACGCGTTGATACGATGATTTGCGGTTTCAATTTCGTTTTCGTATTTGTGGTTCATTCTTTATCTATCCCTAAAGTTTGCTGATAGTATTATATGTTAAAAAAAAATCAAATACAACCAGGCGTTTCAATATATAGTTTGCATCGAGCTTATATAGATTATATAAATATTTATTTACAATTAATTTCACCAATCACACTCATATTTTGGGCATAGACAAAGGCTAGCAAAATATCATATGAAGTCTGTGCAATTGCTATTATTATGCATAGCATTGAAAGTGATTGATGAATGATTGATGTTATGGCAATTTTTTTCTCACGGCGAACGCAGTGTAGAAGTTAAATCGTGATAGGCAGACATGAGCACAAAAGTACGCGTATGCCCTAACGAACACCGTTAATACACAACAGTTTTAAATATTTTGACCGTTTAATAAAATTACTTGACACTAAACTTACCATATGTTATCTATATCTATACTAATATTATAAAGAGGAAAGATTTGTGTGTGTGTATATATAATATAATAAATAGGCTCAAAAACTACTGAACCGATTTCAAAAATTCTTTCACCATTTGAATGCTACATTATCACTGATCAATAT
>DWEM01003476.1:0-10651 GCA_018245935.1 Agara belti belti | reverse complement strand
ATACCCTATATTGATCAGTGATCATGTAGCATTCAAGTGGTGAAAGAATTTTTGAAATCGGTTCAGTAGTTTTTGAGTCTATTCGTTACATACACACACACACAAATCTTTCCTCTATATAATATTAGTATAGATATAGATTTCTCTCAATAGATTCTTACCTATTTTTATTTAACTTGCTTCGTTGGTTCGTTAGTACGTGCTGATCAAATGTTGCAGCTCGGTTTTAAACCAGTCAACCTCAACCGATTGAGATGAAATTTTACATCCACGTTTGGTTTGGACTTTTCGGTTTGGTTTGGATTAGCTTTGTGATATTCTAAATGGCGGACTGTTATGTGCTTTTACATTTTTAATTTTATTTTGTTCCAATATTCTACACAGAACAGCTTTTAAAAAGAAATAGTCGAAAAAAGAATCTTGATAATTGAATAAATGAATGGTAGAGAGTAAAATTGCTGGGAAAGCTGTCGTGATGTTCTACTATTCTACGAAACAAAACAAATTGTTGTATTGTTGAGTTATAAATGGGATATAGCACTTGAGCCTCAAGCAGCTCTTAACAAAAGATTAATGGCGGAGTGCAGGTTAAGAGCCTCCTGCTCTTACTATTAAGGAAAAAGGTTTTTGTAGCGGAGAAGAGAGACATTTATTTTCATTGTAATATTTTTTTCATCGCTTAAATATAAGAGTATTGTTCCGTCGATTTTAACCAAAACCCCCAAATTCTCCCTAAGAATATCTTTATGTACCTAAGATTGTTACCTGGTCAACGGTCAACTATAGCCTGAGGGGCACACAAAGCCGAAATAATTATGATGACTAAAATATTACCTTCATTAAGTGTATGTATGTACCTTATAATGAATAAAACAATTTGAATTTGAATTTGAATTTAGTATTACTGGGTCAATTTTATTACAGTATCAGCAAATTTTGGCGAGCGTTAACGTTACCGATTTAAACAGTCAAAACTGATTAATGTCGTTAGATGTTCCTGATCCGTAACATATCATATTGTCCCTGGCTGCACCAGAATGGCGCTACAGTATCTGCTGTTATTTTCCTCCTGTCTGCTCTTAAAGTGAAGATTTAAGGCTAGTTTCTGCCACGGTAGCCAACAGCGAGTGGCAGATTTCAAACACCTTACAGAAGGTTATGTTTCTACATCGTTTCTAGAGCTCTCTCTAGGTGTGCAGGTTTCTTTCGATCGTTTTATTGGTCCACTGCTGGACCCAGGTGTATTCTCATAGAGAGAAGGTTTTAGGCTTTAGTCCACCACTCTGACCAAATTCAGTGGCTGACTTAACACACCTCAGAAACGACATATTATTATAACATTTCTAAGGCAAGTTATAGCAAGTAATATTTAAATTTAAAGTTATAAAACGCACGTAACAAGTCAAATATTCCTGCTTTTGAGCGCAGCCTTAATATCCATTTCATTACAGCGCTAACGGAAAGGATCACACGATTTTTAAATCATTCGTCCCCCAGAGAACAGTATAACGAGCCCTTAGATTATTGTTAAGTCCATCATTAAATTTAAGAGCGGCTTAGCATAATCGATTCCATTAAGTTCCAATAGATGTCGCTATATCCAATTCAGTACAAGTGAACTAAATAAAGCTATTCGAAATTGCTAGCATCATTAAACTACTGTATTGAGCTGGTGTATTAGAAACGAAGAATTCTTGCAAGGAATACTCAAAAAAACAAGGATCATCAACTTTTGATATACAATTGAAATGCTACTTTAAAAAATGGCTCTTTCTCTAACAAACATTACCTGAGCCGAGCAAAATTTATCACAGCCAAGTTTTGCTATGTAGACCCATAGCGCCATAAAAACCAGTCAACCATCAATGACAAAAAACGTATCGTAATTAGGAGTTTATAGCATTGAGTACCCTTATTTTTAATGTACACAAAAGATTATTATAACACCGTCACGCCGGGTCCCTAACGGGGTAGGCAGAAAGCACCGAGTGCCAAATATCTCTGTTCTTACAACCAGACGTGATTCGTCTACATTATGTCCATTCATATTATTTATCTACATATATTCGTCTGGATCGAACAAATCTATTTAAATCTAATTAGACATTTATAACATAACTAGCTGACCCAGCGAACTTCGTATCGCCTAACAAACAATGTTGAGGTGGACAACCCTTATCACTAAGGGGTATGAAAAATTGATGTTGGCCGATTCTCAGACCTACTCAATATCCTGACAAAATTTCATGAGTATCGGTCAAGCCGTTTCGGAGGAGTATGGCAACGAAAACTGTGACACGAGAATTTTATATATTAGAATAGATGTACGTTCTTGGCGTTCGTAGAACGATGCCGAGTCAGAGTTCGGCAATTGGATGATTGCACTCGACGAGCCGGCGTTGTGTTCGTGTCAAGGTGACATTGAGAATCCTCGTAGACGAGACACGTATAACGAGATTATATCATCTATAAGAAATGTAAGTCAATTATCTCAAAGAAAGTGCCGAGGGCGATTTTACGTGGACGTTCTCTGCGTAAATGTAAATATGTATGATGTTAATTAAGTGGTGCTTAGGTCAGCGTCGCGGACTGTGACACTAAAGCTTTCTTTCCTGATTAGGAATACTCCAATAGAAGAACGACAGACAAATGAACAAAGTTCCTCACGCTGATGGAAGTTAATTTTCTACACGCGCGCGTGTATAATACAGATCGGGACAGAGAGAAAGTAGCATAACGCTTTTCCCTTACGTGACGATTACGACCATTCGACTCCCGCCGTCGTATTCGTTCCAAAAAGTTCGTAACTGTAATTTATCTAACTAAACACGATCCGCAGACATTGCGTCTTTTGGGAATCGCTCGAGCGTCGCACCAACAATAATACATCGTGACCTCAAAACAACTGTTCGCCGAAATTATTTCAGAGTTGCCGGGAGCAAAGTTCAATGACCGCTTTGATCGCATTGAACGGGAACACCGCGCCATCCCATCCCATCCCATCAGATTGTCGAACACCATTCCTTTGATCTTGGATAATAACTTTTCCTGTTGCTTTCGAGACGCCATTAAGTTCGCCAATGTAATTTTAATTAAAAAAATTCGGGAAACCAGTGCCTCATATAGAGGTGTAAACGCACTAAGATTGATGAAACCTCGGTGTAATGTAAGAGAAGAATAAGTCGAGCAGAGTAGTAGAATAAAGATATATTAATAAGTTTTTACATTAATGGACCATTTCTTAGTATATTATCTTTGAGAAGAGTGAAATCTTAAGTTAATCGTATACACTATTAGCTTCTCATATACAGCGATATATACATACAGTAGCTTTTGCCCGCGACTTCGTCCCGCCCCCGTCCCCGCAATTCTCTTTGGAGGTAGAATTTCGTAAAACGTGTGCTTAGTTCACCTCGACGTAGCACTACATATATTATTATACGTATGTTATTATACATATAAACCTTCCCCTTGAATCACTCTATCTATTAAAAACAATCGCATCAAAATCCGTTGCGTAGTTTCAAAGATCTAAGCATACATAGGGATTAGGGACAGACAGCGGAAAGCGACTTTGTTTTATACTATGTAGTGATATGTGTAAATTGTCGTATAATAATTTAGTAATAATAATTAATTTGTACCTTTATTTCTATTTCTTAATTTTGTACGCCGTAAAAGGCAAAACATGACTTGAACTAATAATCCTGTAACATCTTTAGTATGTATCCATATTTGTGCAAATAAACGCCTTAGTCCTCGAAGTCTTTATATGGACAAAGAGTAAATTCGTACGAAAATCGTGTCACTAATTCTAGAAAATACAGTGAATTTATATTTATTTCTGTCCGAATTATTTTCGCGTTACAAAGGATTTAGGAGTTTTCCTGTTTCCTTCCGACTCAGCAGGAACCCTCGCCAATAAGGCCGACAAGATGGCATCCCACGGAGATACCGACTTTATACTTATGTTTCCTTTAAAAACATTCGGTAAATTCAAGCAGCTTATTGCGTATGAAATTGTTGAGTGTTTTCTTTACATTCAGGCAACGTTAAATTCTCATCTCAGGTTTTATGTACTATAAAGAATCTGTTATTTCTTTCGTTTCCGTCTATATCTTAATAGCCAATAACATAAGTATATGCGTCAAATAGCTACTTTGCTACATCTATAAATATTGGTCGTCTGTTACTTAAATATTACGCACTTATAACGACAAGTTTTATCGTGACAGAATCTAATGTCATCCGTTTCATTACAATCACAACACCACTCGTTGTAGAGTCTATTCCGACTACAATTAGACGTCTAGATTGCAATATCGATCCGATATTGGCTTTGTCTACGTTACGCTAGCAAATTTGCATTTACGTGCAATTGTCCGCAATTGAGATAAACTCGGTGCCCCAGTGGCGATGTTGTTACCCGTTTATCGTTGACAATACCACCGATTTAAACGTAACGTAACCTTGCGTTCCGGAATTTTAAACTTATTTTTAAATTTAAATTACATACAATTTTTTGTTCTCGTTTTGTGCAATTCCGATCATCTAGTAGTTAGCGCGTACACGAACTTAGCCGTATATTACGAAGTTCCCTTCATAATGTATAAAAAATCCATGGAAATTAAGAAGTATATTGCCATTACCTTTTTATATTTTTTATTTCGCCTCCTTTATTTACATTCTTGAAACTACATATTTCATCTTCCTGTAAATTCTCGAAGCGCAAAGATTAAAATAACCACATAATCTTGTAATACTGTTTAGTTTCGTTTAACATTCAATACTCTAAAGATTTGCTATTTGCTTGTAATTTTCTTTATGTTTGTTGATATCAACAGAATGTCAATTTACTGTACTATTAAAATCTTATCCTTTATTAATTTATTATCCTTTATTATGTTAAAAATATTATTATCCCAGCAAGGCTCGGGCGCCCAGCTACTAAAATTTATAAGCCGATTAAATATTGCTATAAAGAAAAAAATACTTTCCTTATTATATCAGTACTTCTTATAATCGCTAAAAAAAGATATGTTAGTAAAAAAAGTTTACAAATTTAACTGGGATTTTTGTTTTAGAACACCAACCGTCATTTGTTTTATGTAGAACAAGCACCCTTTGAAACATTAAAGAAATCTATTCCATTAAACGTATACCTAACGTGGTGTTGATTGCAGGATCGCTCCAATATTGGCTTTGTCCTACGTTCGACTCGCCAATTTGCGTTTAGGTAGAATTGTCCGCAATAGTGCTAAACTCGATCCGATTGGCGACGTTGCGATTCTCCCCAGATCAACTTTTGTATGCGTATTTGAGAATTTAAAAAATGTTTGATACGTTAACCACCACGATCAAATTGAATTGTAACAATCGTATGTTAAATCCTTTCTTTCCTAATTCTTCTTTTAAAGGAAATCCATTTTATTTTCCTGAACATTGTGAAGTATCGATAAGGATCGATCAACGTTCTAATATTTGTTCGAATCCAATTTGTCGTTCCCGGTGGCGGAATTTGTGGGATATTTTCAGTACATTTTATTCCATTGTAGAACTTGGTAGAAGTCCAATATGTTTTGCTCTACAATAGAATTAGATTTTTGGATATTTCGTGGTAATGTATACACTAGGTCGACTAACATCTCAATCTCTATAGGTTGCAATTAGCATTGCATAATACACTTGGCCAGCGTAGAAGACTATGGCCTAAAACCCTCTCACTATGCTAGACCCGGTCCAATAGTAGACCGATGAGGTTGAAAAAAAAAATTCAAAACAAGCAGTGATTTATTTATTTATTTTAGTAATAGCCTAGTGGTTGAAATTCTGTCGTCCAGTCCAAGAATATGAGTTCGAATCCTGGCACTTCTGACTTTACAAAATCACGTGCTTTATGTGTAATTTAAAATACAAATATCCGCACGGTAAATATGCATACGCTTATAAATTGATTAATGATACTCGAACGTACATAACCTTAAATTAATGGTACATTTGAAGTTCGTTAAACATCTCTTATATATAAAAATCAATTGCTGTTCGTTAGTCTCGGTAAAACTCGAGAACACCTAGACCGATTGGACTAATTTTAGTTTTAAAATAATCTTGGAAATCCAGGGAAGGTTTAAAAGGTGACAAAATAAGGAAAACTTCGAAGAAAAATAGCACTAACAGCAATTTAATTTTTCTATACAAACTGCTTACCTGTCAAACATAATGATGTACGTACCGTTGAATATAGTTAATATCGGTACAGATATTGGTGTAACTAAACTATTTATTTATTGAGAGGCTGTACGAAGTTCGGCGGGACAGCTGGTAACATTATAAGTCTTTTTGAACCTTCCCACTGGCTAAACAGCGTTCGAAGCCAAGAACCTGGCTGGTTTCCCTACACATGTGTACGGTGGTCACGCTGTCCGTCCGCTTCCGACGCCGTTTGCATATTAATGGTGCAATCTCGATCTGCGTCGTGACTGGCCACTCGTTTGTTCTATTGTCTGTTACCTACGTATATCGCGTCGGGTAAGGTAACTAGCAGCGCTGCAGCCGCTGCCTGGACAAATTGAGGTCACACTAGTATTTATTTTTCTGAAAATCATTCGTTTATTTCATACTAGCTTTTCCCCGCGATTTCGTCCCGCCCCCGCAATTCCCTTTGAAGGTAGAATTTCGTAAAATGTATGTTTAGTTCACCTCGACGTATCACTACATATATTATTATACATATGTTATTATACATATAAACCTTCCTCTTCAATCGCTCTATCTATTAAAAAAACCGCATCAAAATCCGTTGGGTAGTTTTAAAGATTTAAGCATACATAGGGACATAGGGACTTAGACAGCGTCTTTGTTTTATACTATGTAGTGATATGCATATCATATTACATTTAGCGTTCCTGCTAGCCGCTTGAAGCGGTATTTCTGAACGCAGCGAAATATACGTCCAGGCAAAAATTAAATTTCAAATCTAGGTTACGCTTTCAGCGGCGATATTTCAAACGAATGTCAGTTGCAACCATCGACAAGTGCTCGAACGATTTACAGCTCAATATCAACATTTGTTAAAGTTCCACTTGACACGTGTAATCTGTAAACATTGAAGTTCTATGTACTTCGATTTGATTATTTTAGGCATAGATAAGTGGTATATATATAAGATTTCAGGTACCACACGTTTTTCGTACGAAAAGATTGATAAAACGTCAACAATGTAATCTTGCGGCAGCCGCGAAGAGAATTTACCTAATTAATTACGGTGTGGGGTATATTTTTAAATTCCAACATTGATCGTTAATAGATTCTATCAACGATATGCGGTGAATTTATTTCTGTTGCGGTAAAAAATAGCATCTACCTATACCTCGGATAACCCTTATTAAAATTCATTTACCGAAAACATACATAA
The DNA here is from genome assembly GCA_018245935.1 of Agara belti belti. Taxonomy (NCBI): domain Eukaryota; kingdom Metazoa; phylum Arthropoda; class Insecta; order Lepidoptera; family Hesperiidae; genus Agara; species Agara belti. The sequence goes on along the minus strand of DWEM01003476.1, from coordinate 3,237 downwards.
TTTAATGTATGCTATAATTTAGAGCGTACAAACAAGTGAACAAAGAAAAATAAGGCAACGGTAACCGCGTGGTATGGTAACCGTGTGGAATGGTAATCGTGTGGTATGGTAACGGCGTGGTATGGTAACCGTGTGGTATGGTAACGGCGTGGCATGGTAACCGTGTGGTATGGTAACGGCGTGGTGTGGTAACCGTGTGGTATGGTAACGGCGTGGTATGGTAACGGTAGGTAACGGCGACGTGGCTCGCAACCCGTCATGTACATTTTTCATGAGCGCCAGAAGCGGACTTCGGAAAGCTGATTCACTACGATGAATGTGAAATTAAGTTATATAAGTTCCTTTTTATTATTATTCCTTGACGCCAGACCCCTATCCGGGTAGGCAGAGAGCACCGGTATTAGTCACGATAAACGTAAACAACAATAAAAAGTTATTGTATTGGATAATAGTTGGTTACTTCCGTATATCCCACGGGATCATTGTTAACCTACAGGTTAAAGGGGTTCCCAGCGAAATTGGACCGGTAACATAATGCTACACGATTCCCTTGATCATTTAAGGGTGGGCTCACCCGATTACCTCGAACCGGAAACCGGCCTGAAGTGTTACTGTAAGGCTTAATCAGGTAACATAGAGTTGGTTCACAATGTTGGCAATGAGACGTCTGATATATGCATTTTTTACGTTTATCCATTTGTAATTCTAGTTTAATTTGTTACACTAGAAAGCGCTTTACCATATCAAGGTTGGAAGTGCGTCATTTTTGAAGTCAGACATTTGAAAATTGGTATACAATATTGAAGTTGAATAAAAAATGTTTTTTGTGTTATGTTTATTTAATCTAGGTTTAGGTATAATTTAAAAAAATCTAAGAAATAAAGAAACACTTTATTTATAGACTACGACAGCACATAATACAAATGTAATAAAAATTATAATATAGAAAAAAAAAACAAAAAGACAATACTACTCTAAAATCGACTGAAATGTTATTCATCGCCGATGTGTGTAGGACGTAAGCAGCGTTCTTACATGAAATATATTGGTCGTTCGGAAATAATTGGTCTATCTAATGAGATCTAATTTGTTACATGTTTCGTGTAAATACCCCATACTAAGCTACGTTCTTCAGGGCCGTCTAGGGATCGCGCAAAAACAACCAAATTCATTTCCCCAAGTAAGACCTCATTTGTGTCGTTATTAGTCTAACACTGTCATTGACTAAGTTATCGTCTTTCCGGTATTTCAATTGTATTGTTTACTATAGTGTATTGTTATTACGTTTTAATAAAAAAAACAAATGATAGAAATTTTTATGTTAATGCAAGTTTATTTTAAAAAAAAATTGTTTTTAAATTAATTGCGTTTTTTCACCTTCATTCCACTATTCATAGAATGGTTTCAATTTACACAGATTATGAAATATGAAAAAAGCTCGAGTCTTTATTTATGTCAGCCGTATTTAACGTTCTAGTAATTCCATAGTCATTTTATGTATTCAAGCGCGGGAAAATAGATTTAAATCCATTCCGCGAAGTCGACGTTCCATAATTACTGTACCTACACGTGGTTTACGTAGCTGAACTATTTAATATATACGCGAATTTGACTGACGTTTAAAGCGGCATATATATTATTTATAAATAGTAAACAATAAAATGTAATCGTCATTGCGGATATTAATAATGATAAAGCAAAGTACCTACTTACAGTGAAGTACTTATAAATTAATTCCGTGAAGTTACTTTTTAATGACTGTAGGTAAATAAAAAATGTGTGCATATTTCGCTAATGGCGAATGCAGAAGAGAGATATTCGGCATTCGGTAACTTAGTGTGATGGTATACTAATTACTAATTACTAATCACTACATGGTATAAAACAAAGTCGCTTTCCTCTGTCTGTCCCTATGCATGCTAAGATCTTTAAAATTACGCAACGGATTTTGATGCGGTTTTTTTTAATAGATAGAGTGATTCAAGAGGAAGGTTTATATGTGTAATAATATATGTAGTGATACGTAGAGGTGAATTAAATACACATTTTATGAAATTCTACCTCCCAAGGGAATTGCGGGGGCGGGGGCGGGACGAAGTCACGGGCAAAAGCTAGTAGTTAATAAATTCATGATAGTTTTTATTTTCACCTAAGTTTGTTTATCTATCAAGCTTTTAAAAATACAATATAGAAATATAAATATCTACATCATACACAAAACGAACTGCTTTTATCGTGTTCTTCATTTTCAAAAGTGCTTCGAAATGTTTAAAAGACTTGACAATTTTCTTTCAATTACCAGGGAAATATACAGGCTCGGTCACTGAAGTAATACTAAGTGATAATAAGCAAAGTGGGCAAAGGAACGCAAGCAAAGTGCATATCAAAGTAACATTAGCTTATTATACAGTTGGGATTATGAATGCAGTTTCAAAGATATCGCTTTAGCAGCTTATCTGCTTTTCACCAGAGAATTGTCCGTGTGAATTAGTGCATTTGATCATTGCAATAAATTACGTTCCCCAAAAATCGCATTAGCAAAAAAAAAGTTTTTTTCTTTTAAACAAATTCACGACGAGGAATTAATTTTAAGAAAAAACTAAAAACCTTCGTCTTGCTGTGTAATTAAAGCTCACTAGCTTTTGCGGTAATCTCAAAATTATTTAAAATAATCAGCATTAAAATCAAAGTGAAAACTTTGAATAACCTCTTGGCGTAGTGGTTAAACTGCGATTGTTCAATCGTGGATTCGATTTCCATCCGGGACAAACATTTGTGTGTCGAGTACATTTTCTTATTTCTGTCAGGGTGTAATAAATATATCTATACGCACCACAGTACGTATGTTTATCAATTGTTTAGTCCCCATAGTACCTACAGCATCTATCTAGTTTGGGCTGAGATAGCCGTATGTAAAAGTTGTTCATATTAAGCTACTATTATAAACTGCCTAATCCGATGCATTCAGTTTATAATACTGTTAGATAATATAATGTGTTTAATAAACTAAGTTGTTAGATCGATTCCGAGTAAAGCACAAAACAACAGGCGGTGTGAATGTTACACTCGCCGTAATATTTCGCCGTTGAATCCGAACACGAAAACAATATCAGTATTTCATTTGTACGACAGACATTTTTGAGCAGCACGACTTAGGGTCGCTCACCATTTATCAAAATCCTACTAATATTATAAATGTGAATGTAAGCTTGCTTGTTGCGCTTTCACGCGAAAACT
>DWEM01003475.1:0-10651 GCA_018245935.1 Agara belti belti | reverse complement strand
TGTTATAAATTATATAATATTTTCTGAGGTGTGTGAAGTCTACCAATCCGCACTTGGTCAGCGTGGTAGACTATGGCCTCAATCCCTCTCACCATGAGAGGAGACCCGGTGCAGTAGTGGACCAACAAAGGGTCTAAAAAAAATTGTAAAGTACATTACAATTCTCAGTTTGATTTATTTTCCGAAGCGTCAATTATATCAACTATTTGACGAGCAACGTACTTTTTCCTAAAAGCAAAATATTTTAATCTAATTTGTTACCGACAAGCGAGGTATTAACATAAAAACGAATTCCAGACAGTTATTGGATTTTACAGAAGAATAATCTTATGAAAGATATGAATTAAAATATAAATTGAACTTAATTTACTTTTTCTTACGACTTGACGCTCACGTTTTTACCTTGATCAAAGACGAAGCCTAAATTGGAATATTCTGCCTACGAGAAGATTCAAAGCAGCTCTTTTAATATATTTCATACTAGATACGCCTCACGGATTTACTCGCGTTGAATTTTTTCACCCTTAATGTTTCTGGAAAAAATATAGCCTATACGTAGTCCTTTCAACTATTTAACAAACTCCTTTATCTTTCAGTGAAAGTTCTATTGATATCGGTTAAGCCGTTCCGAAGATTACCCCCATACAAACAAAAAGACAGACAGACAGAAATCTTAAAAAGGTTTTATGTCTTTGTGTCATGTAAATTGTATGAATATGTATAAATTAAAAACTGTTTGTCTCAAAGTTGCAAAATCGATGTTTACAGATATGAGAACAATCAATTAATTAATCAATCAACCGCCACACAATGGGAGTGAATGAAAAAAGCAATATGTAGCAAATTGCATAACGCCGACAACAATGAGTGTAGGTTGTATACAACTGTAAAACAATGCATTATGAAATTCATTAGTGCTTGTTAATGCCTTTTTCTTCTAACGGCTTGTGTATGACCGTTGTTATGTTTGCCACAAACAGTAAATACAGGTTGAAATACGCAAATTGTTTCAGGAGCACGCAGACTTCTACAGGCTTAGCGATAATCTCGTTTCATTTTTTCTACTTCGTCAAAATCGTTACACAGTCTTGTCTATTAGAAATAGGTATTCGTTTTATTTTACATCTCTAAATAAACAAATAACAAACAATAAAAATATTTTCTGAATGTTAAGAGCTTTTTTGTCATTATTATAAAAGAGACGTTTTAGAAAATATCACTAAAATTTAAAACAGATGAAGCCAAACCAGTTTAAGCACAGCGTGAGGTAAAAAGGTTCTTGATATTTTTAGAACTTCAAAATCGGTTATAGTTTTTGTAAATCTCTCAAATATGGGTCGTAAACACGATACGAGCTTTAATTTATAATTCTATAAAAATTATGCCTTTGAGTGTGTAAATTGGCTGAATTCTCATGCCAAGGAACGTGAAGGTCGGTCTGTCTTGAGACAATAGTAAATAGTAATAGCATTATCTTGGAATAATTTCAAACACGACTCTCGAAACTCCTGAAACACAAATACTGAACCACAAAAACGTTCCTGCTCATATTATCTGTTTTGGATGGAAATCGAACTCATAATCGGTAGATCGGCAGTCAGGTTTATCAAACACTACACCGACATCATAAATAATGTATCTACAGTAATATTATAAAGAGATGTTTGTTGAGAGTGAGTTTGTGTATAGGAGGTAATCTTTGATACTAGGTACTCATGCGATTTTAAAAGTTCTTTCACCAGCATGCTTCTTCCTTATTCGTTATCATTGAGTGACATAGGCTGTATGCTATTTGAAAAGAAATGTTTTTGCAATATTTAAAAAATCATAATTGCAGCCGTACGGGGCGGACGCGGGGCCCTAGTAGGTGGTGTGACATAATAAACCTATTAGTATTTCAATATAGAGAGATTAATATTGAACGAAAATTGTGTCATCGACAAACGCTGAAAAAAAAAAAAACAAAGCGGATTGTGTTTTTCATCACGGAAACAGCTGAATAGCGAGTCTATATAAAAACGATCAATTAAAATGTTCTCCGCTCCATTTCGCCCTGTGATTGGCCGCCGCAAAAACATCGCGATCGGGAAGTAGCCTCCCGTTCTGACTGAGTGATGGTAAAAATTATGGGAAAATAACTACTGACGACAACGCCGTATAGGTGCTAAAGAATATTTTCATTTGTCTATGTGAATCGTAAATGGCCGCTGCCGCCCAAGGAACTGCGAATTCTGCGACCAACATCGAAGCACTGTTTGTGTTAATTACTTCAGTTCATATTAGGTGTTCATACTAGTATATAGTTTGGCTGTTTATAGTGTTATATGTATGTATTTTGAGTTAAAAAAAAAAAAAAAATTTATAAAAAAGTTATAAAAAAATTATTGACATTGTTTTCCCTTTATTGGTCTATTTATTGGACGGGATTAATTTCTACCAGCGTTATGTACCAGTGAACCGTTTAAAAAAAACGTTAGCAAGGTCTAAAACTTGCTGCAACCACCAAAGTAGCCGAGTACACACAAAAGCGCTTTAAGCAATGAAAAGCTTTTAGATGTTTTAACGATATTGTATGATAAATCGCTTCACGTAGCCAGGGTTGGGCGCACTGTCATTGCCACGCCGGCCATTAGGGTCCAAGTTCGTGGCCTTCGTGTAATGGCGTCTGAAGTTCACGATAGCGGCAGGCACGCTAGGGAAACGAAACGCAACCCCGCCAGTGAGGGGTGGATGTTGAATTGTATCGATTTAATGTTTTGGATATATTAATGTTTTGGAAGCGTATACGTTTATTTTTCTGTATACGATTTTTTTTATTGCGATTGATTTTTTTTAAACTTGAGATCGTAGATAAAAGCATATTATCAAACACAGTATGGTAGGAAATTTTGTTTTTTTTACTTATATACTTTTATGGATATTTTAAAAAGCAAAAAAATTATAAAATGCTCTATGGTACTACATAGATAAAACGATATGATTTAGTTTGAACTCGTTCAGTAATTAATATTAAGTACAATAATAAGATTCATTTTAATAGTTTTAATAAGGCTTTTTAAAATCGAGTTACGAAAATTTGTTTTAGTGTTCAATTTAATCGACATCGACAATCTATTTGTTTTCTGTCGGTACAACACTAAATCCCATAAAAGCATTATGGGTTTAGTCGTGCTGAAGGACGGACCTCTGTCATGGCCGCAAAAACCTTGTCCGTTGATGATCCCGGAAGCCCGTGGTAAATTATCAGTCGACTTTAAAAGTAAAGTACTATCTGTTAATCGCCAATATAATTACAATGAACTGTTCGAGCCAGTAAGCCATTATCTATGGTTTTTAGGCTATTGCGATTTAATAACGCCGTTTATTTTGTTTTTCTTATTACAATTTCATTTCGAAAACGGAAGAACGGAAGATGTGTTTCGTATTTAAATAAAAAAGTAATAATTGTCTATGGTATGGATGTTCGATTCGCGGTATAAAAGAACTAAGGATTTTTTAAAAAGTCGGTTTTGTAGCTTTTTATCAACTGATTGCTTCAGTTCTTTGTGATTCTATCGGTACATTAATAACTGTCTGAAAGTTTGGTGAATACTTACGTCTTTGGTAGGATAGGAGCCTACGTAACAAGTGTAGCGGTTTAACCTTCATCGCGGAGTAAGGTCGTGGTTGCCTTTATGTATTCTGAAGGACAGAGCCTTATTGAAGGTTGGTTTGAAACGGTATACGCACGGAACTATTGCCGCTACCCATCGTTTTAAGTCACAGAACTCACTTCACTGTTTATTAATTGCTTTTTAATTAACATACCAATTAAGTTATTTACTACTTCGAAACATTTGAATCTTCCAAACAATCAGTTACAATTAGTTAAAGTTATTTGTTAATATGTGTCGCCTTCACTTCTAAGTTAGTTATTAATTTCTAAGAAAGTTGTTAGTATTATGAGGTTATACGTCTGGCTCTGGAGCTAAAGACTTATTTAAGCAATATTCTTCCTAATTAGTGTCTATTGGTAGCAATACATAAAAGTTTCATGTGTTGTCGAATTTTAGTCCAATTTCAAATAGGGTACAAACGACCATGGGCTAGGGTATATTCTAACAATTACTATCACAACAAAATTGTACTTTTAATAAATTTTTGTTAAAATGCTGCCCCGAAATAATTTATTATTATGTTATTTATATTATTATAAAGATAAAAACTGTACAACTGTATTTTGTGACAGCATCTATTAATTATTAATATTACAATTAATTTTTATCAATTTACAATAGTTTTAAAAATTTCGTACCCACGTACATATACTTATAGGAAATAAAATTATAATTATCACGCCTTATACCAGCGGGTAGGCAGAAAGCACCGAATGCCAAATATTTCATTCGTCACTCGTCATACGTAAACGGCGGTTTATAGAGTAGGAAATACGTTATGTAATATTACGGTTCGTTTGAAGGTCAACCCTGAAACAAGGTTACAACCTACCTCCAGTTGTGTTGCTCGCGAAAACATAACTTAGTAGACTGCCTGCCGCCCCTACATTTTTACGGCGCCCGAAACATTTCATTTAACAATAAGAATTTATGGTATAAAGTATAATAAATCGATATACAATCCAAGTTATTGTAAATGCCTATTGTAAAAGTCCAGCAGTGGACTTCTAAAGAGGCTGGATTCGTGGATGAATGGATACACTATTCATAAGTACCAAATGGGACTTAGGCAATATTTATTCGAACAATCGTCCCGCATACAATTGTATCCGATTATTAAAATCGATACGTATGTTAGCTTAATCTTGACTTCTTGTCTATGATACCACTTCTTGTCTATGATACCACTTCTTGTCTATGATATATGTTAAATCTGTTTTTTTTTTTCTATATAAAGTACGTTCGTTTTTTGAATTGTAACTTTTTTCTTTAAACAACGATAAAGCTCATTATTTATACCTTCGTTACGGTTCGTTTATTCTCCACTTGATGGCTTTGATATTTTATCTGTTGAGTAAACCGCTTAATATACAATGTTTATTACGATATGAAGCCGCTAATGGGTGTCAAAATTTTCCTGATACGCACGATAAAAGTTAATCTTATTGTTAGTTTCATTTTCACAAGTACGAGTTTTATTTATAAATATTATTTTCTTACGTTTTAATATACACATAGCTGTAACGGTGACGTACAAAACTAAAAACAGTCACTATATGTTGGTATTTAAAAATATGCATATTTTTTTCAATAAACAATAAATCATCTTATGCTTACGTATTTACATACCTATAGGTAATTATAATTACTACTTTGTTCAACGCTGACCGGAATAAGGGTATTTACCGTATACATTTTAGTATAATACATAGAACAACAAGCACTTGATGTTTATTTTGAGTCAATAAATTACGCACTTATTCTGAGACCATTATTTTTTTGTACTTAAATAACAGAAACGTATGGACATTTTTAAAAAGACAAATTCTTCGTACTTTCTGCTATATATCTATGAAATTTCCTGCCATCTTATGTAAACAAAGTTTTAATTTTGATACGTTCAAATCACACTCGGCTTAATTTTTTATCCGTTGCGTACTTAGAAAAAAATCCCTTGCAAGGTTTTACTTGCGACATCTATCTACATTACACAATTCCTGTAATTTAAATCCAACCTCAAATGAGGAACAGATAACACAATGTATCGCTTACGTAATTTTTTTCTATTTGCGCAGCTAGTTAAGCGTAAGTACGGTAGGTTTTATTGCATGTGACATTGCATCCTTGTTTATATTACAAATGAATGTCAAAGTAAATATTTCATTACTTCCTTAAGTATAAGAACTTTTTACGACGCTATCTTTGCTCTGTAAGACTCATTTGTTACGACATTAGATTAAATATAATAAGCGTCTTAGTAAGTAACTTTTCTCTCCTTTTTCTTTTCATGTGCATTTCACATCGTCACCCTAGATTGACTAAAGAATGCCTGTAGGCATTATATTCGCTTTTATACATCCTATCTAGCGTTAAGGTGCAGCTATTGTGTGCCGCGAAAATGAAACCGAGAAAGCTAAAATGAAACGGAACGTTAGCAGTCATTTCAAAACGTTATCGTTACTACATTGTTGAAGAATGTCGCTTTACAAATACATGTATGAAAATAACAATGTACGCTTCCAACTACATTTTGTGTTAAGTTTGAAAAACGAACAAGAGCATACAAAACGTGCACGAAACAGTCGTAAACAGTGAACACGTTTCGAACTGAATGTGGGACGCCGTAAAAATTAAAAACAACATAAAAACACCTACGTTTCGCGGCAATTTCTTAGTCTTCCTCTAGCCAACGCCACTATCAATGTCAATTAAGTAACTGCTATTAATTTATTTGTTTGATAAAAAGCATATCCTATTAGTTAATTAATATAAACTTTACTTACAGCTCATTCGTAAATAATAAAGGATTTAAATTGATATTTGTATGCCGCTTCAGTGTGACATTTTGTCTATGGTCACGTTACTAAATAAAATAAAAACTTATGTACATGTATCTATATCGATTGATAATGATTTTACGATACAAGTTATACATATATACATTTGTGACTTGCATTAATGGATTACATTATGCTTCATTATTATGTCGTGATGTGCAGTATAAACAAAAACAAAACAATATATGATTACGTTCTTAATTTGAAATTAAATATAATTCGCTGCAGCAGAGCGAGAGAAAAACCATTGTAGCGGTTACCACAAAAATATAATATTTGAAATTAAAAATTATCTGTGGAGAATTGTTCCGTTCCATGCCACAGATAAATTATTTCGCTATGATTGTGTTATCGATTTAGCGGGAATCGTGCTTGTTGTAGAGATTTTTAAACAGGATCGCGGTCAACGACCCGATGTCAATGGCCAGCGGTTTATTTACGTATCTCGTAAATAGCGAGCGTACTATTCTATTATTTTAAATCATACATGACCTAGTTTGCGTCCATCTTTATACTCGCGGTCGAGGCCATTCATTACTTGAAATTGTTAATGATAATTTAACATTTTCGTACATCTCCACAATCTATAGTTAAATAATAAAATCTTCCGGCGTTCTGTGTCTATGATTCGTTATTGCGCTTGCATTGTATTAAAAAAGCTATCTGCTGCTCTATGATCGTGTTGTCTCTATCTTTCAAAATAAAGTAACGGAGATAGCATTAGAGACGATTACCTAACGGTCATATTTAATTATAGGATCGACGGCAAAATAAAAAAAAGAATAGTGTTGCACCATCAGCATTGTTAATAAATGAGGCGTAGATATAAATTGTAACAGATGTTTTCTATTGTTTCAGTCGCATGCTGCAGCCAAGTTCCTGACGGGGTATGGGGCAGCGGTTGACTTCGAGCACATGAAGCTATGACAATAAGATGCGGATGCATGTTGCGTTTAAGATTTCATGACGAAAACTCCGCTGTTCAAAACAACGCTTGAGACTGTTTGAAATTTTGAAAATCAAACGTCCCGGAATCGTAGACGAGAAAGAAGAGATTACGTGATATGTTCCTTCGTTTTTCAAATTCGTTATCGTAAAACCCGAATTGGCGAGCGATAAAACGTTACGTTCAAGTGATTCTTATTTTGTTTAACCGATAGCGGTCGTGATAAGTGTTGTCGATTATTCGCAATCGTCACAACGCACATTCGAGCGTGCGGGACGAGTCGTGTGAATTGTTGACGGGATCGGTTCCGCTTTCGTACGAATGTTAAGGACCGGTGGGCTGAGTTTTTTAAAGTGTTAGTGCTGTTGGATGTGATTCAAAATGCGCGTGGAGGAGCTGGTATCTAGACTGACTGCGTTCGGGTGGATTGTGAGCATCGCGGGTTGTCACAGTGATGCGATAGCGCCGGGCAGTGAGCTGGAGTCCCCTAGGTACGGTCCAGCGGACCACAAACCTCTGGATACATACACTTTGTGCAACATCAACATCACGTACGAAGATGAGCATGGCGAAAGCTACACGGAGACTTCTGAGGTGTGTTGCGATTTCCTATCACACTTTTCATATACATTTTTTCACTTCGCTTTTCAAATTACGAATAGATTAACATATTTGCGTTACAACGTTAAATGTTTTTATTGTTTTTATCGTTCTACTATTGGACACGGGACTTGGTTTACGCTGGACGATCGCGGTTTGGCAAACTTCACAGACTTCCGAGAACTCTATGTCGCGTCCAAGTATCTTCACGATGTTTTCCTTCTATTGTTATAGCGAATGAGGTTCATCCCTAAAAACTTTAGACGGAATTTTTCTACATAAATTGTAATAAGGATTCGTAAACTTAGCACGTATTTTACTCATTTCTCTTCATATAATTTGTTTGTTTTCCTCTTAAAAGTATAGGCACTGTTATAAACAGTAGAGTAATAATGTTATTATGATAATCATACATTTAGTATATGAATACGTTGAAATTCGTTATCATGACTTTGGTTTTAGAAATCGCATTAAATAAAATCCAACAGCGAACACGCCACGCGAACAGATGAAGATTGTAATTTAGTAATTAACGAGTGAAAATTTCAAAAATATTTAAAGCATTTATTTGATAATCGTATGAAAAGAATGCTTTATATTGTTTTAAGGTAATAAAAAAACTCGTAATCTGTAGCGCCTGCGTTGGCTTGAAGACAATACGTTAGAATTACGTTTGCTTTTTTGTAATTTTATGAATAAACAAATAGTTGCAGTTTGCGAACGATCTGTTCATTTTGACATCGACTTCAAGTGTTTAAAAACCTGGCCCAATTTTTTGGGGTTGTTTCAGGACTTCGTAAGTGACGTTTTATAGAACGTAGGATTTACTTTGTATAGTTAGTAAACATCTTTCGTAAACATGAAAAGGTTAGTTACACTAGTTTTCTGTTTGTTGTACGATCAGTTGCTGTGAGGAAAGTAGATATAGAACGATGATACTAATAAATTTATAGTCATCACCTTGGATCATATTATATCCTATCATTTATTTTAATTAAACAGTTATTTTATTATAATGACGAGCAGTCGGACTTAAGTAGCATTAACAAAATCCCGTTCTGCAATGCGTGCGTGTACTACTCATTTCTTCATGTTGTAGTGTCCATAGCACGTAATGTGTTATTAAGATAACGTAATTAATACCTATTTGCGTAGCTAATTACCCGTTTTAGTGATAAGGGGGAAATTTGGCGCATTTCTGGGTGTATTACGTAACAGGTAGGAATATTTTGTTGTTGAACAGTTTGTTGTTCACGTGTGATAGTACATATAATGCTTTCGAGATCGGTTGGATGTTTTTGGATGGCATTGTTTTTTTGCGATAGTAAATACGGTAAATGTCGCAAATTGTATCGGTGTTGCCACATAATGAATTAGATTTGCCTTTTTTAAAATTCATGATACAATTTTAAAGTTTTGGTGATATTTAGCACTTTTACAATCTCGACCTGGACTTGGCAAAAACTATCTCGTTTTCTCTGAAAATGTGCCTTCAACACTTCAGTCTAGTAGACACTTTCAGTCAGAAATGGAGATTTTTAGACGGTAAATGAAAACATGAGGTTTTATTTAAAATGCAGTAAGATCTACCTTTGATGCTTATATAGAAATGGAACAAAATATATCCCGCCTACCCCGTTAGGGACCTGAGTTGATATTATAATTATACTAATAGATACAAGTCCTACTTGAAACCGAAGTGCCAAGATTTTGCAAAATTACGAATGAATATTCCAAGGAACATATCTTATCAAGACAAGTTAATGGGTTTTTAATCCGTCTGCCAAGAGATTGCATTGTCTCCCACTTTTACAAAATCGATGTTCAGAATCGATTAATATATTACTCGTCATCGATATAATCGATATCAAATAGCAACGACTTGAATGGAATGCAATGAAATATAGTACAAAAATGCGTGTGCGGTTCGGGGACCTCTTTCAGGATCGGAATTCCCCAGGCTTCCTGTCACATTGTGAACGGGAACACCTCAAAGATACCGGTCTAGCTAATAGGAATAGATCAAAATCGCCGCTGAATAATCTTTCAATGACGTAACTATTGAGCGAGATGCAAATTGCAATATCAGTGGTATTGTTATAAGGTACATACATCAATGTCTTCATTTTGGCACTGTGACTGTGCACTGAACTAATCAAAGCTATTTCAGTACATGATGTTTTTTGTATAGCGCCTCTTTATTTTGCCTTTTATTCGCGGACTTTGTCTAGTTTTCCAATTGTCCCAATAGTAATGGAATTATCTCGAAGATGCATATGAGTTTTATGTTTAAACTGTTCAATGTCCATAATTCTTTGTCGTCATTTTGTGTACATAAATAAATAAATAAAAAAATAAGAAAAGTGAACGATTATGGCACAGTCGGCATGTGAAATATTTACGATGAATTCATTTGTACTACATTATATCAACAATTTTTATGAGTATTTTACAAAGATACACTCCAAAATGGATACTATGTTAAATTGATCTTTGTTTTCGACACTTAGTTCTGGCTTTAACTGTTTAGTAAACAATATGTAGGGGAGAGCGGGGCTGGTTTTAACGGAGATAAGAATTAACAAGCTGATTCCCGCCAAACGTTAAGTGTT
>DWEM01003474.1:0-10653 GCA_018245935.1 Agara belti belti | reverse complement strand
CTTTAGCGAGAAGCAGTTTGAGAGAGTGATACGAGAAGGCAGGGTGCGCCCGGCGGCTCTGCAAATTGAAGTACGTACTTCATATATTCATTTCCAATTTATTATGAATTCGATAGATCGCCGGTCTCAGTGTTCCGACTGCAGACCGCTCGCTCCCTTGTTATAAAGTATCAAATATTGTAGCGCCGACTTTGCACGCGACTGGATTTTTAAAACAAAATACGATCACGTGTCGGCAACGAAGCGCGGGAGCGAGAGAGCGCTCTCGCTGGACGCGAGGCGGCCGCCGGCGGCGGGGCGGGGAGAGGGCGGGGAGAGGGCGGCTCCGGCGGCGGCCCGATGTCGACCGACGATCCTAACGACCAGGTGTTTTCCGACCACTAGTGTATTACTTAAATACATTACTAATATATAATAGATATTACCTAATGTATGCTATCGAAATCCTAATAAGCTAATATTTTTGTATCCGTATTAAATCCAATGTCCGTGATTGTTGTAGATTCACCCCCAGATAGTACAGTCCGATCTAGTGAAGTACGCGCAGTCGGAGGCGGTGGCGGTGATGGGCTACAGTCCGCTGGGCTCGCTGGCGCGGGCCGGCGGCGCTCCCCCGCGCCTGGACGACCCCGTGTTAGCCGAGCTGGCTCGCAAGTACGGCAAGACCACTCCGCAAGTGGTGCTGCGATGGCTCGTGAGTTTCCACTTTTAAAGTATCGTTCAATAGGGTCGATACGTCGTGAACGCCGACTGGTATTGAGTCTGACCATTGCATATAATAATGGAGAGTAAGTAGTAGCAGTAGCTGCGGCCGGCTGGAGATGGCACTAGGCGGGCTCCGGTACCGTTTTTGCGAGAGACCTCTTTTGACCTTCTTCTTTTATATAATTTTTCATGTTTCGTAGATCAATTGTAATCTCCTGTATAGACTACTTAATTAAGTGAATGAACCAAATATAAAATAAATAAATAATCTAATCTTAATATATATATTTCTTGTGAGCGTGTGTATGTCATTGAACTGCTCCTGAACGACAGCACCAATTTTGATAAAAAAATTGTGTGTGTTCAAGGGGACTTGAGAATGGTTTGGATTCACAATTTGGTCCACTGGAAAATGTTTTTTAAATTATTAAGTAGTTGTTGATCTTAGAATGTTTCACATTGAATCCGACAGACTGCACTACCATCGCAGTGCCAAATATTAATTACCTGTCAAACATAATATGACATACGTCCCGTCAAATATGTTTAAAATCCGTTCAGATTGGTGTAACTAAACTATTTATTTATTGTGAGGCTGCACGAAGTTCGCCGGGACAGCTTGTAATAATATAAAATAAATAAATAATCTAATAATAATATAAAATAAATAACTAATAGTTCGTTTCGTTTTCAGGTCGACAGGAATATAGTTCCGATATCAAAAACCGTGAATTCCACGCGACTTAAGCAAAACATCGATATATTTGACTTCCAGCTCAATAAGGAAGAAATTGAGGAAATCAATAAATTCGACGCGCGCACCAGGTACACGCTGCCGTCGTTCTGGCAGGACCACCCCCACTACCCGTTCGAGCCAGTTCCCAATCCAATACCGGACCCTTTTAAGCAACGCTAAATAGGAACAATTAAATATTTCCAATTTTGTGTTTATGCTCATTATTACCGTGTCCCTTTGACATGTAAGATGCTAGATCTCAATGCTTGACAACCTTTTTGTAAATGTTTAATGTTTTAGCCAATTCAGCGATTACCCCTATCGAAAAGCTACTATTAAATCGGTTATTAAAAAGTACGAACAAAGTTCTAAGTTTATTTTGCGTTTATCTTAATATATTATACTAGCCGTATCGGCAAACGTTGTTCTGCCATATAAATTATAGCAGACCGGCCCACGCGTTGCCATGGTTCAGTTAAAATAATGGTATAATAACTTAATCTCATATATGTAAAATGCCCGTAACACCATGTCTAGTCAGATGGTCGGTGCCGACTCCTCCGTGCTATACTAGCGGCAGCGCGGCGATGCGGCGGTGTTAATTTTTTAATACTTCAACGTTTTAAATTCGTAATATCTTTTTGAACGGAATGCCCGATTTGAACAATCTAAAAAGCAGTTTACAGGTATTGAAACATTCTTGCTTAGGAAATTATCTATTTTGATATGGATCAATGCAAAGGTACGGATAACTTTGTCTGATTTTGGTCAGAATTTCTATTAACTATAACTACGATAGTTAGCCATATGCTATCGCAACATTTTTTGTAGATATTGATATGTTCTTTAATATTGTAGAATTTTTTTTTGTTCTATCATGAATAGTTTTCGCAACGCATGCGATGAAAGACATTTTATGGCATTTTTTTCCCACCTTGGGCTACATTATGGTCGTTTTAGTAAGGATCCTAATTTTTTTCCTGTAATTAATATAGCCTATGTTGTTCAATGATAATGTAGCATTCAAGTGGTGAAAAAATTTTTGAATTCGGTCCAGTAGTTTTTGAGCCTATTCGTTACATACATACACACACACACACACACACAAATATTTCATCTTTATAATATTATTAATTAATTAATAATTAATTATAATTATTCATAATTAATAATAAATTAATAATAATAAGAAATAAATAATAATCTGAAATGATAATACGATGTAATATAAACTCTGAATGTGAAATTGTTCACATCTCTGAAATCTATATCTATACAGATATAGATATAGATTTCAACGTACACTCAGAAAAAACTATATGACTATAATATAATAGACCCACTAGATAATATAAAAAATAATATATACATCATTATCCAAATTAAAAAGAGGTAAGTAATTAGTGACTTCTTATTTGGCTAGACGCTCACCAAAAATAATCCTTGTTTAAGAAAAAAAGATTGTTTATATTTTGTTGACGTTTTGTATCTACAGGCATAATAAATATTGCGTTAGCTTTACAAACGTCAACGTCAAAATACATTACGTCAAACATTTTCTATGGTACGTTCTGAACAATACATACAAACAAATCTTTTTTGTAGTTTTGTTGTAATGCTTAGCAAATAATGTATATCCTATATAACTTATGAGTAACTTAATTTTTTAACTAATTAGATATGTAATTATTTTTTAAACGTTTATTTCATAAAAATTTTTGTACGATTAATATTGTCATGTGTCAAAGATAAATATGAGAACTTTCAGAACGTACTGTTAATTCAACGAAACCAGGCGGGCAGCCATTGTCGTTGTCGGTCGGCGAAAAATCAACTGTATTGAGTTGAAGATAATTTTTTAAGCGAGATTTCTTCAGTGGTGGATAAAATTTTAAAGTTAGTGGTCAGTGCAAATTCAACACTGTGGCTAAGGTGACGCCATACCCGAGCATGACTTATTCCGGAAGGAATAAATTCGAGGTACGTACATTGATCGACCTGGTACTTTGTTTGTGTTTTCATACGAAAACAGCTGACATCTATGTACATGTAGATTTTATTACTGGTTTCTTTGTTCTCAGATTTAATTTTTAAAGACCAACATCTTGTTTTCTTCATAATCTTAAGCTTCATTCTGCTTCGAAATGAATTATTATATGAACAATGATAACTATGTACAGAAGATACGTAATCCATTTTTGATGTTTATTTTTTATTTCCCGCTTACTTTTGTCTATCCTAAACTATGCGTATTCATCTTTTACGCTGCAAATTATTTACATACTCGGACCAAGTCCTTCAAATACTATAATTGACGCTTTTGTGCTGGAGTATTGACCTCCGCAAGTGCGGTTCAGTCAACCCGACAATGTTCAAATACCGTTATGTTTTAATGGCCTTCAATGACCCTGGCTTTTCGCACAACTTCCGTAAGGTAGGTTAATCTTTATTTTAACAACGCCGAGGCGGTAACGACTACCTACAATGTAAACAAGTAATCAAATTACGTATTTAACGAAAACGTGAATAATATATTACATAAATTTTGAAAATTTACGAAGTGCACATATTTTGCCAGATTTCATAATGATCACAGTTGTTGTGTTTGGACAATAACATGTGAATATTTGTTATCTTGATTGTTAATAAATATTTGCACATTGAACTGTCTTGTTTTCAATACACTTATCACTAACAATGTCGTGTTTCACCGATTGACGTGTTTATAATGAATCCATTTTAAATCAAATGTTTTACACCTTTTTTTCTCCTATTATATACCAGGAGATATACAGATATGAAAAATCAATATATGGTTTCCCCTTTTTTCAACTATGTTATTGTTCCACTACTGGACATAGATCTTCTTTTATAATGAGAAGGTGGTTTCCAGTTATTAATGTCCCTACAAGTTGGCTAACTCGCTTAGTCGTTGCTAATGTGGGATAGTAAGGATTTGATATTTCTGAATTCCAGATTGCAAGGTTCTCGGGTGAGGATGACAATCACATTAACAAGAAGTTACCGAAGGAGTTGCTGCTGAGGATCCTGTCCTATTTGGACGTGGTGTCTCTCTGTCGGTGTGCACAGGTAATATTTAGTATTAAGAAAAAAAAGGAGAATATTTTAATCTGGAGGTTACTACGGTTCACATACTTCTATCGAGACACAATGTAAATATTGCTGCTTAATGATGCTGCTACAGGTGTAGTGGACTGAAATCCAGGTAATCGAAAGACAGTCAGACTGCAATTATAATTCGCTTATGAATTTTTAAATCAGATAAGTTGTGGTTGAAGTTACAGGCCATGTTACATCTTCATGTGGGCTGTAAATGTTGGCAGTGGATCTGGAATTGGGCCACAGGATTGGGACCGTTAGTGTCATTGGCTCGAGTTAGTAACGGACTTCAGTAAAAATATTTATTTATTGGTTGGTTATTTTCCAACTTTATGCAGGAAACATAACAAGTATCGTTCAGAACAATAGATCGGGCTGTGATGTTACTAACCCCATATAGCTAGTGACGCCATTGCAAATACTTAAAGTGCTTGTTGGCATGCTTTATATGCAAATATTGCAGGTATCAAAGCTATGGAACATATTGGCATTGGATGGCTCAAACTGGCAAAGAATTGACCTATTTGACTTTCAACGTGATGTAGAGGTAAGATCGCTTTTGTTTTTTTACTTCAATTATAAGTAACATTGTTACAAGGCCAGTCTGGATTATGGCCGAACGCTAACCTGTCACATCATAAAGATAAAAACTACATATGATGCAGTTCAATAGGGCTGATCCAAATGCTATGCGATGTAAGGCTACATGTCTTCCAGTGGCCCACTGCACCCGGCAGTGATGCAATGACTACATCGTTTTTATAAGCGTTTACAGGATGCGGTGATTAGAATTTGTTCGGTGGGCTTACAGGGACCCGTAATAGAAAATATATCGCTGCGATGCGGCGGCTTCCTCCGACAGCTGTCCCTGCGCGGCTGCGAAAGCATCGGCGATGGCTCTATGAAGACACTAGCACAGGTACCGCTCCTGTCTATAGCGGGCGGAACATGAAATAAGCGTCGACGTGACAGTCTCCATGATATTAAACATGAATTGGCGTAGGGTTGGCACACTTCTGTAGTACATACTTGAAAATATTTTTGTCGCGGTGATAGGGACGATCGGTGCCGCCGGAGATGCATTATGAAGTGTCTCATTTGAGTAACATTTACTTTTGCAGTCCTGTCCGAATATCGAAGACCTAAACCTGAATAAATGCAAGAAGATCACAGACCAGACGTGCCAAGCGCTGGGCAGAAGGTGTAATAAATTGCAAAGGTACACGATAATGTCTCATTACTATCTAACCAAATTGTTACAATACCCTCTATGTTGCCAAGTGGCGTGGCAGGATCTCAGCGAGGTGAGCCCGGATGGCGACCACCCCACGTTATGTTCTCTTCGGGTACATATTAAACGACATTATCCTCTTATCGCGCGTCATATGGAATCTTACTGTCATACTTGATATAACTTTATCCACCGAATTTCAAAACAGTTTAAAGTCTCAACATTAATGTGTCTCGAGTATGGCATACATTTACACATTGAAATAAAAATTGTTTATTTCCAGGATAAACCTCGACTCGTGTCCGAGTATCACAGATATATCCCTGAAAGCACTGGCAGACGGATGTCCGGTGAGTTTGAGGGTGTTTCGTCCTTGGACGCCTTCAGATCTGTAACGTCCTCGGGCAGCCGACGCGCGGCGCTGCCTAACGTAAACGTAGGCGCTTCCGTAAAATATACGTTCTAATTATCTTCCAATAAAGTAGAATAAACGCCAAAATGTTATTAAAACGTACCCCGCCGTCAACGATTAGCCGGAAAGGGCAGGGCACCGTTACCCAGTCGGTCAGGTGCCGGGCAAGCACGAGACAACATCTCAAAGTTCCTTCAAACGGGGTTCAATTTCAGACCATATGGGGGACGGATAGGGACGCTCAGTGGGCACCGTGGAACAGCGCCAGTGTTGCTAACTGTACAATGTTTCCGTTCAGCTCCTGACGCACGTGAACGTGTCGTGGTGCCAGGCCATCACGGAGAACGGCGTGGAGGCGCTCGCCCGCGGCTGCCCCAAGCTCAGGAGCTTCACGTGCAAGGGTATGCACTCCGCTATGTGCCCTCGTGATGTTATTCATTTTTGATTCTTCAATTTTGTCAATCCGAGTGAAAGATCGACGTCAATATCATTGTTGGAATCGGAATCGGATAGACGGCGGGTCAATAGAGCTCGCGCAGATCGCGTTGAACATATTGTGGTAGTCGAAGTGCATTTTGCGTGTTGCACCCCGAGACGGATATGTATTGCAGGTTGTAAGAACGTGAACGACAAGGCGGTGATCTGCCTCGCGACGCACTGCCCCGACCTGGAGGTGCTGAACGTGCAGGGCTGCGACGTGAGTATCCGGAGGGGCGCGGGCGGCGGGAGCGGGGGCGTCCACGTGGCGCGTAACGTGCTCGCGTGTCGGCAGAGTATCACGGACGAGGCGATCGCGCGGCTGGGCGCGGGCGTGCGGCGGCTGTGCGCGTCGGGCTGCTCGCGGCTGTCGGACGCGGCGCTGTGCGCTCTGGCGGCGCGCTGCCCCGAGCTGGCCACGCTGGAGCTGGCGCAGTGCGCGCTGCTCACCGACGCCGGCTTCCAGGCGCTGGCGCGCACCTGCCGCCTACTGGAGCGCATGGACCTCGAGGAGTGCGTGCTCATCACCGACGCCACGCTCGTGCACCTCGCCATGGGCTGCCCGCGCCTCGAGAACCTGGTCGGTGCCGCCTCCCTTCGCTCTCCTCGCTCGCCTTTCGGTTCGACCGCCGGAGACCCCGGACGCTACGACGGAGATGGCGGGTTCGATTCCCGTCCGCGACGAACGCTCGACCGTCAACCGCATTCGTTCGTTCCGTGTTCGGGTGTAATAAAAGTATCTACAAGCATCAATATTACATCGCACATGCACTGGCCGTCCGGCTACCGCGACGCGGGCCACCGGGTGTCGAACGAGAGCGACGGTGCATACAAGACGGCCGCTTGTTCCCAGACGCTGTCCCACTGCGAGCTGATTACGGACTACGGCATAAAGCAGCTGTCGATGTCGCCGTGCGCCGCGGAGCACCTCACAGTCCTCGGCAAGACTCCGCTCGCCACTACTCGACCGCCTCCGACTAACTTCGCGACTCGACGGTCGCTCGTCGACGCACGCCTGTCGAAGGCGTCGTCGCGTTGTATGCGCGAGCGAAACGTAGGGATCGGGCTAATACTTCGCGTCTCCCGAGTCGACGCAAACCCGTGCGCGCCGGTGCGCCTTCGCAGACGGAGCGACCAATGTGGGAATAGGTCCTCCGGTGCCGCACTCGTTCGTAGGCGACGGTGACCGCTCGCCGTCGGGGGCCCGCCCGCCCGCTCGCCGGGTTCCTTTCGTAACGAAGTAGGCGAGCGGGCCGCCCGACGGCGAGCGGCGGGACGCGCGCGCCCCCGCGACTCATCGGCGGTGTGCGTGTGTGCAGGTCTCGACAACTGCCCGCTGGTGACGGACGGCGCGCTGGAGCACTTGACGTCCTGCCACAATCTCCAGCTGATCGAGCTGTACGACTGCCAGATGGTCACCAGGAACGCCATCCGAAAGCTGCGGGTGAGTCTCGGAGGAGCCCTCGAGCGGACCGCCATCGCTATCGTAGCCGCTAGTGCACCGCGCCATTGCTGTGTGTGCAGAGCCACCTGCCCAACATCAAGGTGCACGCGTACTTCGCGCCCGTCACGCCGCCCGCGGCCGGAGGCGCCGCGCGCCCGCGCTACTGCCGTTGCTGCAACATCATCTGAGCCGCCCCGACGCCTCCGCGACTTTCTAACTCATCGGTCATTACTTTATATACTTTACCTAACATTATTTAAGGGTATACTTTTTTTATGTACTTTGGCGGCGTTTTATAAATTTATTTGATGTTTAAAAAACGGAATGGAAATCTTTTTGCCAATTATGTGATGTTTCACGATTTAGATAAACGGCCGATCGCGACCGAAGCGCGCGACGGGCGGCCGGCGCTCCCGTTCGTGTTTAACTTTCTCGTAAAACTCTCTTAAACGTCACGACGTCGAAATGTTTTCGTTGTCAAAAATGATCAATTATTTTACCAATAAGTCAAATAATGTAAATAGAGATAAAACCGTGCAAGAAATGTAAAAACATTTTGTATCTAACAATCGACACGCTTCTTGTGCTATTGTTGCGGCGGCGACGGCGGCCCGCACGAGCCGAGGCCGGTCCCGTCGGCGGCGAGGTGCTCCGGCTCGCGGCCGCGACGCGACGGCTCCCCGGGAAGGCGTTCACTAATGTTTCAGGGACAGAACGGTTTATCATACTGTTCGTCCGGTGGGGCCACGGCACCATAAAACTGAAAATCGAAAGACTCCGATGTTTCTTTATTCGCTTCTATATTAATAATATTAAAATAATAATAACATAGGAACCTTAAACGTACTTTTGAAAATAAGGTGATTTCACTTTACGTAATCGATCCGAGGGCTCGTGCCGCGGACGGCGGGAGCCGTAGTCTAATCTCAGTGTAAGAATTTAAAGTACATAGATGAAAACTGAACTTCGCTTCCTCGAAGCAGCGCGCCGCGCACGTGTCCGAGCTACGCTTCGTATTGACGTAGAACGTCGATATTCGAACGGCTGTGACGTTCCGTTCCTATCTTTTAGTATAAATTTCTTATAGACGACAGTCGTGC
This sequence comes from Agara belti belti, assembly GCA_018245935.1. Classification (NCBI taxonomy): domain Eukaryota; kingdom Metazoa; phylum Arthropoda; class Insecta; order Lepidoptera; family Hesperiidae; genus Agara; species Agara belti. The sequence goes on along the minus strand of DWEM01003474.1, from coordinate 1,428 downwards.
GCTCGCCCCCTCGCCCCCTCGCCCCGCTCGGTTACGGAATGTGCGATGACCCTATTTGAAAAAGGTCCTTTCTCGTCATTTCCCGGAGCCAGTCGTGCGAACTGACTTCCGGAGCGACGACGCGTCGTAGGCGTTCGTATTATATCGTAGCGTGATTCCGCCATTAGACAAATTTACTCTAAACTTATAACCTGTAAGGTACGCCTTAGGTGTTTCCCCTGGGAAATTTTTTACGCGAACGAAATTCCCACGGGAATTTCTTTGGGGGACTGTTCCCGCGTGTATGTAAGTATAAGAAGTATAATGTGAAGACAGTGTTCATTTTTAAATTGTTTCGATACGAATTTCAATCATACCGCAATCGTCGGCGGCGCCGTCGACCGACTTCGACACGACGCGGCGTAGTCCAGGACGCGCGCGGCGGACGGGGACGATCGGTCTCGCTCGCGATTACTTTCGCACACCGCGCGCGCACGACCGCCGCGATTCCACGCGACGAAAAGCGCAAGTGCGATGTCTTCCGAATCTCCGTCCGCGTCCTGAACGCTGAAGGTTTAATACGTTACACGGCCGTAAAGCGAGGACGCGTCGAAGTCGGTCGATAAGCCGCGCGGCGAGCTGCGGGAGCGTTGGATCGAGGCGCGAATGTTTGGACACGGTTCAACCGGGGCTCGGGCCACCGACCGCGGAAAATATATCCGGAAAATCGAAGGGAACAAATTATATCGTTACAATTAAATTGTTATGAAACGCCGCACGTATATCGGGTGACTAGTCGGCGAGTGATCTCCTGTTCGAATCCTTTTCTAAATATTGTCGATTTTAATTTTTTTAAATTCTCATTAATATAGAAAAATTATCACAGAACGTGCTCGTGGAACCTACGAGATTAAAGTAAACGTGTTGAGAATTAGTCTTAAATCGTGGCACTCATTCGCGCGGGTCACGGAGGAAATAGCGGTTACAGGGAACGGAACTTGGGTCGGGGAGCCAAGATGATAACGACGCTTTAATACTAGACGATTTAAGTTTCATACGTGTAGTGCCGCAGACGGTACGGCGGTCCTTCGAGCCGTCCGTCCGCTCGGGGCCGCTCGGTGCGACGTCCCGAACAGATGGATGCTTCGAATGATTGTACTGACTATAACATAATTTTAAACAATAGCATGAGTATAGTATAATTTTTTCAAGAATTCGAAAGTGATAATTTTGTATTTTTAGTATGTAATTGTACCGATACTTAGGTTATAATTAAGTATGCAAAAAAATCCTTTACTCTACGGCCGACGTCAGTGTGTCTACTTAGATAAAAATTTACTTTAGATGTCGGTATGAAAGTTGAGCATGTCCAACAAATTGGAAGCGAATTAATGAAATAAAAGTCGCGATTACGCGAAACGTGGACGGCATTTCTTAGAGAACGTCCAG
>DWEM01003473.1:0-10656 GCA_018245935.1 Agara belti belti | reverse complement strand
CTACACTCCTCTGCCTACCCCTTCGGGGAATACAGGCGTGATGTTACGTTTAAAAATAACCGAATGCACTTTAACATACGTTGTTTAAAATTCAGATATGTTTCAGAACCGTGTATCCAAAGTTTATACGCTACCGATATAATTACCTTGGCTTGTATTAGTTTGGTACATGTACCAAAAGCTAACTTTCCTACACGTACCTACGTGTCTTAACTTTGTGTCTCAACTTTGTGATAAAATAACGCATTAAACACAAACCCTTAGGTAGACCATTCCATTCTAGAATTATTGTAATCATTTTGTATGGCGATCTAATAGACATGGTGACAGTCTTTGGCCGCACAGAGAAATTAATATTACGTTTAAAATGAGATTAAAGAAAACAACGAAAGTAGGTTAAAAGAAAAGTGTGTGATCTTCTCCGTCACGAATTTCCCAAGGTGATTCGAGAAAAATGATCTTTTAAAATCACATCTCGCGCCGGCGAGACAAGCCCCGGCTTAAATGGATTGTCTGTTATAACTGCTTTGTGTTATTAAAAAATAAACTGTCGGTTTTTATCTTATGTGTATCATATATTATTATTAAAAACTCCAAACACAATTCATCACACATGATGTTTGATACTTGTATTGATGTATTTTTAGCACCCAAACACAAATAAAAAAATATGCTCATCACACAAATATCTGTCTTGAGTGGGAATCGAACCCACGAACTCCAGTTTAGCAGTAGCCTTTAACCACTAGACCAAGAGGTCAGTCAATGAAATAAGTACACACACAACCTGAGAATTCATGCGATTTAACGAGCGAGGCGGAGAGGAAACGTTTGAACGCAGTCCAATTGCGCCGCAGTTTCAATTTCCTTCATTGGAAATTTGCCTTCGTCGAATACTAGCATATGTACTATGTATGTACTAGTATATGTATGTACTCTATATAACCTGCTAGTACTACTTTGGTCCTTTTTGTCAGAACATAAACTTTTGTAACATATTGAATGTTTATTCACGAACAGTTAATGTCATTCGTTATTTAAAGAAAATTTCGTCTTCTCAAAATTAGAATCATCCAACATTGAAAAGTTACAACGGATAATGATAATGTCTTTCGAAGATAGAATGAAAAATGTTCGTTACTGACTAATCAATTATACTTGAAAGGTAACTAAAAATCATTCGGGTCAGTCAGTCAATGGAAACCTAATGAAAACACGAGTAAAGATGAAGAATTTCACTTTAATATACGTTTGCTCGTTAGCAGGCGTCGGTAAGCCACTACTACTTCTAACGAACACCTCATAAATATGCAAGGGAAATTGTCAATCGGGCTGCAAAAAGTTGCAATAATATGCTAACATAAAGTAACAGAAACAAGTAATGAGGGAAAATAAACAAATCTAAATTTATTTATATTTGGTTCAAGTAATTTGTTTTTTAGGTTTCCCAGAAAAGTAATATTACAAATTTTCACAAAATAGTGACACATTAAAATAGTATTTATACATATTTATACATCTACAACATTGAGACACATTTAAACACGTGTATGGCATTTTATTGTCACCCTACTTTTTAATTAACTACAACAAGTAAAGTATTGGAGTTTTTTTATCACTAGAATGCAGTAGCTTACATACTTGGCATTTTCCGGGAAGTGCCGTTCAAAAGTATTTAAAGAAATCTTACAAAAAATTTTATGCAAGTCATCACGTCTTTAAATGAAAGCCTTCAGATTCTTATTCATTATTTTTGTTAACAAAATGCAGACTTAATGCTTTATGACACTTTCAACGAGTCAACCCAGGTTAAAACCATTAAAGTAAAATATTTAAGGTTCACTTTTGCGAGTTTTGATACGAATAACTTTAAGCAACTTACGAGGATAATACGGTTGCACAATGCACAAGTCTTCCGAAACACGAATGTCAATGACATTGTATAATTTATCGCGACATCGCGTAAAGTAACTGTAATGTTCGAAACAGTTATAAATCTCAGCCATAACCCGTACTTGCATAACTTAACGTAATAGCGCGTTCACACTAATCCAGTGGCATTCCGGTGCAATAGCATTAAAAAGAATGTGAAGTATTCTTACACTTCGACCTTTTTAACATCGTTCTCCACCATAGATCAACACGCAGGTTTTGGATAGATGCAAACAATACAAACCTTAAGATACAAACAGAGCAAACAATACAAATCTTAAGATACAAACAGAGCAAACAATACAAACTTTAAGATACGAACAGAGTAAACAATACAAAAAGAGAGATACTCGTATGTAAACAAAATGTAGTCTTATCGCTAACAAGCGGTCACCTTCAGACCGAACTTAGAAGAAGAAATAAATTGACAGAGTAATTCAGTTATAGTCTCTGGATATTTGTGGACTACGAGATTGTAAACGTAAGTTAGAAGTATAATAAAATTAAAATAGAATTTTATTTATTTCACGATTTAGTACACCTGAAAAATTATAGTCATTAAAATCTATATACAATTTTGCTGTTGTTTGTCAGTATAAGAATTATTAGTAATACTTGTAGCAGAATAATTAAAAGAGTATTTTAGTTGTACTTTCTAGGTGTTTCCGGACTCATATAATTGTAAGTGTGAGAACATATTTACCCAGCCTCACACTCCCGAAGCAGCAATTTCTATTCATGTATTGTTGAAGTTCATTTAATCCATGTCACAACAAACCAGCACTGATTTACGAGTACAATCGAAATAGTTAGAACAGTATTTGGAATCCAGTACAGTGTAGTGATCAGTCTAGACTGCTAACTGGATTCTCCACATTTCTAATATGTATAGGTCTAACTTTCATTTCAATGTATCCAATTTATCAAAACTAATCAACTATCAGTAAAATGAAAAAGACTCATGAAGCTCAGATTTAATTTGACAATTTAAGAATGCATTTTTTTTTGTTTTTAGAATACAATACAAAAAAAAAGTTTTGTATTTCTATGTACATTTCCACAGGAACTTTTTATAGATAAATCAATAGTACTATTAAAAAGTACATTTAAATGTTCTGATCAATGCTGAGTAGATAATCAAATTAGACTACCAGTGGATCAAGACAATTAAATCCAGCAGCAGTAACAAGATATACCGGCGATCAAAATTACCCCGCACAGGCAGAACTTGACGTAAACTTGACAAACAAATCCCCGTCTCGGGTCTAAACGTACGTTTGTTGACCTAATTTTTTAACTGCAATGCAGCACAGTTTATGCAATTGGTTAGGACCTACGGATAAACTGCAACTGCATGTAATTCTGTTTATTCGATTCGTGTCAACGCATCGTGTGTAATAACGTGTTAGAATGTCGACGTACTGATTCACCAGCGTTTGATTTGGAGGTGCAAACGGGTTGCTTGATGTACATTGCTATAGTTTGATTGATAATACGAATAATGAAGGTGGGTTTACAAGCATTATAAGCAAAACATTTTCTGTGCGTATCATATCATTCATTATGTTATTTAATACGAAAATACACTGAGTCTACAATAAACGATACCTAACTACCCAGGCATATAATTTCTATTACAAATATATGTCTGAAAATAAATAGACACACAAGCATTAATCATATTTACATAATATGAGTACATTCCTACCGAAAACAACAATTAGCTTCCCGCACCTCTTCGCAATTCCCTTGTTAATTCATCATATACGATTACACCTCATGTAATATTAACTTTTGACAAACAGACTCACGTCTAGGTCACCCTTGCATGACCCTCGTTACGAGTTAAGTATTCACAAAGCAGTAACCTGATGAGATCACTGGTTAGGGACAGACAATCCGGCTGCGGCTGCTTTGTTTGAAAGCCCAAAACAGACACATGCAACATGAAAGAGTTTACCCACATAAATATGAACACGTTACCCACATAAACATCTAAAAGTTACACAGTTAAACGTGAAAGTAGTAAACGCATAAATTTGGAATGGATTTTCAAGTTATCAGTACCGAAACTGAAACTGTATTACAGATTTGATACGAAATTCTCCTGGAACATTACCACATGTTGACATTATAAAGGCACATATTGATTCCAGTTCGCTTACCTCCAGGCATAATACGAAAGGAAGGACGATTACAAAAACAATTCGTGCAGGTCGATGTTCCTTGTGACGCAAAAGCTATATATCTAAGCAAAAAAATGCTATTCGCATTTAGTTTGTGCTAATCAATCATTGAGACGCTTGACGCCAGAAATAGAGCTGACTCTTCCCATTTTCTTACGCCTGGTCTACGAAACTATTGTGGCTCTTGATGACACCTAGCATTTAGTATGTGCTAATATTTCATTAGCGTTTACGCAACCAGCCAGAACTATACTTAACTACTTACTTTTTGCTATGTCTACGAAAATGATATAGCCTTAAAATTATTACAATTTACGTTTTGTTGATATATTTTTATTAGAACTAATAACTGATAATTGTAATATAATATCCTATTGCTTAACAACTAACAAGACGTATAGTTCAAAATTTTTCTATTTCAAAAATCAAAGATCAAATTAAATTTTCCCGTGATATTAGGATTTATGGCACAGAACTAAACCTTGTTCGCAATCCACATTAAAAGTTACGTAAGCTGAGCAACTTAATGGTTAGCGTATAACGTATAATGAGTTCAAACTTCTATTTTCAAAATTTTATTAGAATTTAAAACTTAGTGTTCATTTATATTTACCATTTTATGGCGTAACACCACTCTGTCGTGACGTAAATAAGTACGATAATTAAATACTCACTGATAAATAGGTACAATCAGTCAGAATTATTTTTAGGCGCAGTAAGAACCGTATTTAAATAACCCGTAATAATGGAGCAGATTTTTAAGATATAATTAGGAAGAATTTTTAACAAAAATAAGAAGAATTTTATCTCCTGCGTCTTTCATAAAGGAGTAAAAATTTTAGCAATTTCATAAAACACATAACTATGAACCGAGACTACTATCATTGGGGGTAACAATGCATTTGTAATTAACATGAAAGATATAACTCATATTCTTTTAGATACTTTAGACTACTCTACATATCAAAACGAAAACCCTAGCTTTTTACCGACGAAAAAAAGAGGTACTCAAGTCGACGCGTATTTTTTTTAATGTATGACCACGCATAACTTTTTACAGAGTAGTCCGATTTCAATAATTCTTATTTTATTGGATAGGATATATTTCGAAGTCGGTCCCATAACAATTAAAAAAAAATCTTAATTTAATTTTTTTGTTAAAAAGTCTTAGTCTGTCTATTCATAATCATAACCACTACAAAAAAATAAGGCTTCGATAACTGATGGAATGTTATTTGTGTAAAAGCAATAAAAACGCGTGTAGTTCAATGGCGCACCGTGTAAGTCGTACATAATGCTGGCTATAAACGAGTTATGAGTTCAAATTACGATATTGCGCTATCGACTTATTCCTGTGTATTTGCTATTGAACAATAAAACGTGCGCTTGGTCTTGGACTCGACTGTTTTACGTTATTTATGAACATCGCTGTCAAACAATTTGGCCGATATTTATGTGAAACAGACCTTATTTATTCCGATCTTTTATTTGTTGTCAATTATACCGAATGAAAAGTGTTAGCTATAGTTATATAATTAATGGAACGTAAGTTACTTAATTTTAAATCAGCGAAAATATTGTTCATCTGTCAATTCATTAATTACATGAATAGAAATGACTCTACGTTAAGCGTTCATTGGAACTATATTTAGATGTCTTCGTCTAGATCTAAACTGGTTTAAGACCAGTAACAGACGTGTAACTAATAGAGCGTTAGGTAGAACACTTCATAAATGATTTCGTAACTAACTACCATTCCTTTCAATTCGGAGTGAAAAGTCGAAAACCCGACTAAAGCGACACTAACCAAGAGTTTTAGTCGTACTAAAGACATCGTTAACCAACTTAAAAAAAATTGTAAAAATTATTATCTACGAGTATAATAAATTACTCTAACTTTTTACTTGCTCGTTTCACTGGGCATAGCTTACAGATTAATTACTTTTTTGTGATAAAATGTAGTAATAGAGATTACACAAATCCTACAACATATTTTTTTGTTTTTTTTTTCCAAAAATTATGTTGTTTATAAAACGTAAAATAAATTGGACATAAAAAGACTACCTTCGTCGTAACAGTTAAAGTTATTTTTATATCAGATTTCAAAAAATTCCGTACAGGAGACAAAATTGGACACAAATGAGACAGACACAAATCAAACAGACACAGTTAATGCCGAATTAGTAATTTGAGCACCGATATTGGTACATAAAGGACGATAGTAACTTGCGTGCATTGTATGCAGCCAGCATAGCGGTATACAATTTACGAGTTATGTCTCTCGCCACTCATTCAATCACGCTCGGATGAACAAAAGCAAACGAACTTTATATAGGCTTTTTTTGTTTCGCACAACGTTATACGTTGTTATTGCAAATTGTTGAATAGGCTTCTTTCAAAGTTACTATACGCTATAACATTGGATATTAATCGTAGCGTTAAAAGCTTCCTTCAAGACAGGCAAAGTCTTGGCAAATTCTCCGATCTGGTAATCTGATAGTCACTCACCATCATGTTAGACGTCTGTCCATTTCCTGTCCCTTTTTGTTTGAATTGTTACGTCATGTCCCCTACAATGTTGTTTGAGTATATTAGATGGTACTAAAAATATTGTCCAGAGATCTCCTTCGAAGCACCGCTACTGCATACAATCCTTTCGTAGTATTTACGAGGCATATCTTAGAGACGAGGCATCTATCTCTCCTCAGGTAGAACTGAAGTGTTTATGAGATTGGCAGAACCTCTGGCTGCAATGAGCAATTAACATCAGGTGGCCATTTTGCCCGTTTATTACTCTCGTTACATAAAAAAGTTCCCGCTACAAACGCTATTCACCGGAACACTACACCTGTATACAAGCGAACGAATGTTACGAGCTTTTGATCTCTCAAAGCTTTCTAAGAACTTTAAAAGCGCCTGTTAATAACAAAAACTAAATCCGAGCGTTTCACATCTAACTGAATACAAGAGTTTTTGTTATGAAACTCATTCGCAGTATGAAAATACGTAAAGCTCTTTAGATATTTTTATATTAAAGTGATACATACTGTGAAGAGCTTCAACAACCAGCGAGTATTAATGAAATATATCTATAGTTCATTTTATTATTGACTGACCCGTTTATGATTTATGATAAGAGCTTAGTAAATTTGACCGCTGAACAGGAGGTCGTCGGTTCGAATGCCACTCGTACAGCGCGTACATTTCTTCTATATGTGGGTGCAAAATTGTATGTATTTAGAAATTTATATATGTATTTAAGCACCCGTGTGGTTACCATACCATACGGTCTGCCTAGTTTGGAAGCAGTGGGCTATATTTAAAGTAGTCCCAAATTATTATTACTATTGGTATAATTAACTTACATTTTAAAAAGAGAATGACATTACAATATTAAAGAATTAATCTCACTCAATTTGTTTTTTTTTGTTTATATTTATTGTAAAATAACATTGTCAATGCATTCCAACAATCCCATTTATTTGTTTACGTGAGAAAAAAATAATAGATATCATACAAATGTGACTTTTATCTAAAATATTTAATATGACCTCAGCAACAATTTTTCCGATACTCTTAACTCTATCATCAATATATATTACCTCAAGAATCCTAGTCTGCACTAGAGCTTTATAAAGCGTAACGTGAAGTTATAACTTATAATAAAACACGGTGCGAGCTTACATTTTTCACCATTTATCATGAAAGCTCACTATATCATATTATAAAAGCAGAAACATATGTAACATTGCCATCCTTTGGCACATATTATAAATGTATAATATAATAACACCACGAACAATGGTATATAATGTAAATTTAATCATAACGAATGTTGGTTGCAATACATGAAATTAACGGAAGATGTAATGACTAAACAATTCAGAGACGCGTATTTTTATTTAGTAAAAAAACCGATATGCCTCATATCTAAAACGCCTTAAACGCATATAAGTTTAAGGTACATTCTTCCTAGTTTGTAGCTAATATTTAATGCTTCATTTTGAATTATTCCACGTAACGAATATCTAGAAATGAACAGCATCGAAATAAACACACATACTGAAGCTCACATTAACCGCCTGGCATAGCTTACTCAGTCGCTAGACTTAAATCCTTTCATGCACGCATAAGATATGATTCTTGGAAGAGCTTTGCCATGTATGGATGTCATACAAACACCACAAGCTTTTTTTATCTGTTAACAGGAACTTGGACGGCTATTTCGCAAAGATTACAGTTATCACTAAACAGTGGTATCTCCTTAACATCGTATCGAAAAAAACATTACAATAATGTGATATACATGTATTTAAACTTTTTTTAATCCCGCAAGTCAAGAAAAATGGAATATTTGCCGCCTTTTCTTATAGCTTTTAACAGCAGTTCGTGAGATTAATATAAATACTATGTATATTTAAAGCCTGGTAGATCATTATATGATTTCTAAAAGAGTTCTATTTCACAATATAATTTGTCCGAGTAAACATAACTGGTATAAATGAGAGAATCTTCTCGCAATGAACACAAAGTAAGAAGAAATAAACTTAACCGCGTAAAGTTATGGTGCCATTCCAATACAAGTAATAAAAATGCAGCGGTTAACTTACCGGCTATATCGCGATCACTCGCCGAACGAATTCTTCGCTATACAAAGTTCATTCATGCATCGTACAGTCTTTGTCAGTCAATGAAATAAACTCGACCCGTATCTCCGAGTTCTAGATACTTTATGAGTATGTTAATTCATAAATGGCGCGGAAATGCGATGTATGTGTATGGTGAGTACTTCGCGCGCGAGCTTTGTCGAGTAAAGCCGCCAACAGACTGAGAGAATCGGTCGGTCGCGTACTCTCCCCTCTATTACTCCACTTTCGGTTATTCTCTCGCCTCCCCCTAGAATGGGACCGATTTATCACGGTGTCGTACTTGTGATACGTCCCGGACGGTCCGAGCTCAACGAAGGCCTTTTAATTTTTTACATCTTGACCGTCAATATTACCGAATCGAGGTCATTGACCGCGTAATGGCGAATAAATAAGTGGGTAAACAAATATTAAGCGATTTGGATGCAGTTGTTTTTTTACCATTCGTCTAAGCTTGATCGGTCATTCAACTTTCATTCATAGACAAATTCGAGTTTAATGCGTATCGCAAAAATGTACGAAGTAAATACACCACCAACAATATTGAACGAGCTACGTGTGACGAATTGTTGAGATACGTTTATGCCGTTATATTTACTTTTCGGCTTGGGAATAATTAACTTTACATTTCATTCAATTTTACATTCATCTAAAACCGTTAGGATATCGCGGACGTTTATTAATTAAAATCTTCACATCGGTCACTGTGTTAATCCAACATCGTGCTTTTATTGCGTTGATATTAAATTTTAATGGATTATTTAAAGATAAATTGAAATGTCACATTAATCTGTCAACGGAGTGTTATTAAATATTGATAGAAGTAATTGGTTTTATTAGTCTCTACAGTTTTTATAAGCATCTTGTTATTTGCTGCAAGAGTTTCTTAGCAAACAATTTTGCATTTCAACTTGCCATTAAGTGAGCTGGTAGCCAAACGCAACCCTACTTTTATAATGAATATAAAAACGACAGTCGACAACAGTATTAACATACGTATGCATTAAATAGTCGGATAGGCGTAATAAAAATAGACTAGTCGATCGCTTTATTAACAAGCAACATTTTGCAGTTCTGTTAAGATTAAAAACGCCACAAATTTATAGGTACCATTTAACATAAGGTTATCATAATTATTGCGACTGTAAAGTCAACAATACAACCATAGATACAATACTGAAACCCTAGAATAATCTAAACATCTGTAGCATATGTATGGGTCTGGAAAATAATATGTATTAGTCAATTTAAAAATGTCAGTACTCAGGAAACTTTTCAATAATAACATATTGCATACAATACAGTAATGTTAGCATTTTCCCACATCAGTTACCTTAATTCGGTTATAAATTGTAGTTCTTTACACATTTGTGAAATTAATGGCTTGAGAAAATGTATTGCAAAGTAATTTCAATTAAGCGGAGTTATGTTGCTCAACGAATGTGTCAGAAACAAATGAAAGATGATAAAAATAGTATAAACAGTGGAATTTTAGATGCTATACTAAGTGCGAAAATGTCTTTCCTACATGATTCACCTGCACACGTGGAACACCTTTGGTCACGATGTCAAAGATTCTTGCCAACACAATTGTCACGTACACTCAAGATTACTGTAAATGGATTAGGCATACAGAAATAGGAATTGATTTAAAAAATATCATGTTTTGGAAATGTTTCATAATTAATACGTTGTCAGAATACGACTACGTTGTCTATTGTAAAATGTTACTTATATTGCAATTATTGCTATATGTGTTTCTATCGAGGAAAGTGAATATCTTCTATATACGTCATCTTTAATACAGAACTACATTTGACTGCCTCGTTGGTCGAGCGGTTGCTAGCGCGACTGCCGATCGGGAGGTCTTGGGTTCAAATCCCGGGTCGGGT
>DWEM01003472.1:0-10656 GCA_018245935.1 Agara belti belti | reverse complement strand
CCCTCCCCCCCCCCCTCCCCCTCTCTCTCTCTCTCTCTCTCTCTCTCTCTCTCACTCTCTCTCTCTCTCTCTCTCTTACATATGCGTTCCGAGGCTTTGTTCCGGAGCCGCAGCGACACCGTTCCAGTCTCGTGTGCGCGACGCCTTACAAATACGTTTGTTGTCTTTTCTTTTTAAATATCGGAAAGTGTACATAAAACACGTATACTGATACAAAATCATAATACAATTACAACAAAAGGTGGCGCCAATTTCGATATACTCGTTCGAGTATTGTCGATTGGTGTTTGCGAATCGTCGCAGCGTCTCGACTACCATTACGAGTACTTATTTAACACAATTAGCTTACTCTTCGGACTGTGCTGGAACCACCGCTCGGTAGAAAACGTTAGTAAAATTAAAATTCAAACATGAGACTTTTTTTTTAAACACGAATATAGTCAAATTATAACACGACTCGATTGTCTTATAGAGTTGGTTCGTCACCAGAAAATGACTGGACATTTATACGTTTACAAGGTTATAATATCCAATAATAATACCCATATTACTAAGTAATAATCTAGTTTAATATCCACAAATTATTTGAATGATTTCATATACCTTTGAAATGCCGGCGGTCCCACAGTTACATGTACAACAAACAGGTGCTACTATCGAAGTATGTACCGAAATATCTCACCTCATATTCATAATTTTTAAATACTTCACAACTTATCAATAATATGTAACATGATATGTAGTATGTTTTTAATGTAATTTAAAATATAAAAAATACATTGCTATTAATAATATTTTATACATATTTTTAACATCCGATTAGATACTATAAATATAACACTTACTTTGACCTTGAAAGTACGAATTTCCTTAACAATCCATATTCTTAACTATTACTAATTTGATATTTTCCATGATATAGACTAACTATAATTGTATAAATGTACACTCATAGACAACAATAGTCAAAGCTAACTTGGTCTGTGCAGTACTAAAAATGTTAGGATTTACTAAATGAATGTCGACTACCACGAAACATTTATTTCTCTCTCAAACTGAGTGATAACAGGTTAATTTTAAAACACGCCATGCGTGAAAACCTTCTGGCTGCAATACGACTCAGCAGTAGCTAAACACTTGATTTTGAAAAAAAAAAAAAACTTAGTAGTTAAAAGCAATGGCTTTCATACATTTAACAATCAAATTGAATCCGAATGTTTACGCCACGACATATTGTGTTAGCCTCGTTTGTAATCACAGAGAAATACAACAAGCATATAAATGTCATCAACAAATTTTTCTCAAAATTATACCGCCTTCCCGTAGGAATGATCCTAATAATACTTCGCAATTTTAATATAAATACTATATTCGTCAGTGCATCGACGATAACCAATAGGGAGCCAGTGCTAGTGCCTCACGGAACGCGGCGACGACTCGCAACCACCAATCGGACGGGGGACGGGGGACCGCGGCCGGTCAACGGTCGGAGTAATGGGAGGCGTACTGTGGGGGGGTGTACTGACCGGGCTGCAGCGGGCGCATGAGGTTGAACTGCGGCATGACGGGCAGCACGCCCATCACGGGCGGCATCGACACGGGCACGCCCACGCGCACCGCCTGCGGCAGCATGCCCACCACCTGCTGCATCATGGGCCGCCGCATGGCCGCCGCGGCCGCCTGCTGCTGGCGCGCCGCCGCCGCCACCGCCGCCGACATGTGCGCCGCCACCTGCGCGCGTGTCGTTGTTATTGGATGAGTTCCTTTTAACACTCGCATCGCATGCGAGTGTTGATGGACGTAGGCGGCGAGGGAGACCGAGACTGTCCTATCTCGACCGAACAGGTCAGATACTGGCCGATGGAGGGGTCAAGAGTCTCCGAAACCGGCGGGTATGCATGAACAGAGCGATGGATGTAGACGAAGCGCGTCAGGTTTGCAAGGACGGAGATATTTGGCTCGGTGCTTTCTGCATACCCCGTTAGGGATCTGACGTGACGGTATGTATGTGACGAGAGGCACACGAAGCCGAATTAATTATCATGACTAAAACGTGACCTTCATTAAGTGTATGTATGTACCTTATAATGAATAAAACAATTTGAATTTGAATATTCCGTTCGTTACATAACAGTACGAACAATGAAAAGCTGCAATTTTTTTAATAAATATCATGAACAAACTTTTTGTTTTCTTTTATCAACACACAATCCAATTACAAATCTATAATTACTCAACATCATTTATGATACTACCGCAGTGCTGCACAGGTATATGTCTGCACTAATCAGATAAGGTACCCAGACCAATCAGCAGATAATATCTGTAGATGTATTAGTTAACAAACGTTACATAATGTATTGAGCTGAATACACAGAATCCTCAAACACTGAAGTATTTTTATCTCTTAAAGTTTAAAATTTCTGCAAATAATTTCACTGTCCAACAATACATATTTATAAAATCTTTCTCAATCATTAATAAAAATCTACCTCTAAATACTTTACAACTATATACAAGTTACTTGAAATTAAAATTAAATACAAGTGATTAATGATTTCACAATTAATTAATGCACTAACAATAGAAGTTGCACAACAATGTTAAATATTAAAACGTAAGTTAAAAGCAAAAAAAAAACAAACTGCCGATAAAACGAAGCGAGAGGGATGTTAAACTATACAAAACAAAACGGATCGTTTAAAATTAAGCAAACAAACAGATAAACAAATTAATGGTAGTAAGTTATATACAAAAATAATAAAACTGTTATTCAAACGCTAACTTCAATTGCACACGATACAAATAAAACACAAACACAAAACTAAATTAATAATGTCACTAAATGCCAACAAAAAAAGAACTGTTAAATCCAAAATGAACGAACGACATACATAATAAAAAAAATTGTCACGTACAGAATATATTAACTCTGCCTGACTCGTGCTAGGCGTGATCATGGCGGGCGCGGGCGCGGGGGCGGGCGGGGCGTCCGGCTTCGGCTTGGGCCGGTACTTCGCGTGCCGCGCCCGGATCTCCTCTAGCGAGACGTCCTCCGGCGGGTGGATTATCTTGGAGCCGGCGCCCGTGGCCGTGACCAGCGGGCACGCGTTGGCGGCGGGCGGCCGCACCGAGCCGTTCTCCTTGGGCTCCGCGGACGTGGCCGCCGACGTCGTGGGCGGGGCGCTTATCGTGGCGTTGCTGATGGAACGGTGGAAAAATTTAAATATCACTATGATACACGCCATAACGGTGAAGGAAAACATCCCGAGGAAACCTGCACACCTTACAGATGTTACTAAGTGGATAATATTTTCTGTGGTGTGGGAAGTGTACCAATCCGCACTTGGCCAGCGTGGTGAGAGGAGATTTGGTCCAGCAGTGGATCAATAAAAGTGTGGAAAAAAATACGACAAATAAAGTTGAGTAACACGAAGAACGTAACGAAACCTAATATATTTTATCACCTAAATTCCACAAGGCACTTTCTAACTCGACCTAGTGTTTTGAAAGACGCCTAATACTTTCATGTGGACATAATGTTGGAAAGGTATATTTGTTATTGAAGTGTTCTCACCTATAAGCAGGAAAGGTAGGTTTGTTTGGCGTGGAAGTGGGCACGCTGGCGGCGGGGAACAGCGGCCTCATACCGGGCATCATTAACCTGTGAAACGACAAACAATTCAACATTAGCGAATATTAATAATAACACACTCTCCAAGTTAATTTAACCATATTGAAAATATATATATTATCTTTGGCCATTGTTAAGGGAACTTAATTTTGAATCTTTTATTTCCACTTAAAACAAATAAATAAGTTATTACCGTGAGTACTACTGTGCTGAGTGTAAAATATCTATTATACAATATGCATTTAGAAATTGCATAGAGATGGCATTGTTGTCCCAGGATTAGTAAAATCTTATTACTTTGTTGACACAAATGTATAATGACACAATTTAAACTTTGTTCATGTAATGTACTAATATCGTAACGGTACATATATGAAATCCTCTCAGTATGTAAGACCGGAAAAACTACAGTCTACGAATATGTGTAAGCACTTTGATAGAATGACTCGTTATAATCGTTCTAAACAAAAAGTTATAAAGTTATAAGTTATAAAGAGATAACAATAGTCGTCAATTGTATTGTTCTCTGAACAATGAATAAATTATAATTACCGGTAGCAAAGCAATCGGACACCTGTAAATGGATTTGGTGTTGTACATATCGCATACATGAATGTAATTTTTATTTTCGAGTAGCTGTGCCCGCGACTTCGTCTGCGTTTGGATTTAAATTGAAACAAAAGAAGCCTAAGTTACTCCTTATTACATCAGCTATCTGCGAATGAGAGTCCCGTTAAAATCGGTCCAGCCGTTCCAGAGATTAGCGGGAACAATTTTATTTTGGTATATGTACTGTGTATACATACATACATATGTATTTAGTAAAAAGCGGTATTGTATAGATTGTATAGATAGAAAAATATTTAATGCTAAGACTTATAATTTGTTCATACATCGTGTTTATGTATTTAAGCATTCCTATTATTCCACTTATTTATTTGTGTGGAACATGTCAACCTTTGTTTTGGCGAGCCAAGCCGGTATGTAAACAATTTCAGTGGAATGAATCAGACTGAAACAACTTGTGCAATAACATAATTTTGCACAATATTTTTATTCAAAGCTTAATATTTCAATTGGATCATTAAAGAGTATGTTAGATAAATCACACATTTACTCGTCATCGTGTTCATAGTACCTACGAGAGAGTAACGAAGGCTCTTGGGATTCAACTATAATATTCCCCAACATAATCAGCTTTCAATATGGGAAGTAATTTCAAGCCAATCAATAATTTTCATTGTAATATCATATAACACATACCGTGGGCCCTGCATAAAATGTGGCATCATGTGATTCATTTGCATGTGTCCGGGATACATGCCTGGGGGTAACGAGCTCATCGGTGTGGGTAGAATGCCGGGCGTGACCGACGACGGGCCGGGACCTAGCTGTGGAAACGTAAAAAGTATGCACTGTAGTATTGAAAATGTATTTTCTTCGTCAAATTAATAACATTAACCACATTGAAAGCACAGACATATGCCACAGACAATAATTGAGTGAGTATAAACGTACATATTTGCATACTAGTCGCACACCCAGCTCGCTACGGTGGCAGTTGACCGTTTAGCGGTGACAAAGCGTATAGACAATAGAATACCGTTAGTACTAAACTGTTCAATATACGTAGTAGTAATAGTAGTAATTAGCTATTTGTACAGTCGAATAGTACAATTTACTACATAAAAAGTGCATCATTTTTTGTGACGATGGTATGGAACGATGACTGGATTGTAAAATCTAAATTTTACCTGCATTATGTTGGATGACCGTTACTCGAATGTAGATAAACAATAGTTATAGTATGGTCGTCTTTAAACGTCCATAACACACGCTAGCAGTGTTAGAACTGTTGCATATTTTGTCTCTTTCTAATATACTTCAAATGTATACTAAATGGTACTGTGATGAAACATAATTAAAATAAAAAAATATGAAATGTTAAGACTGACTAATTAATAACTATAAACAAGGATGTAAATTGAAATAAAGGATATAATTGAGGGTTTGTTTCGTCTACTTTTGATCTAAAATCAAAACAAATCACAACTTCTAGATTGTATGTAACTTCTACTCATAACTCTGTCTAAATGGCCAATTATTTACACACAACACAATGTATGTCATCTCAGCGGGGAACTAATGAGAAACTTTGAAATGAAAACTTTGTTGTACATTATATTTGCATAAATAAATATCAATTGTGATCACACTTCTTTGAAACGAAATCTATGTTAATTTTATAGGTTTACGTTCATTAATAATAAATGGTTTGCATGTACATATGTTTTAAGATTTAACTAAAACATATCCAATGGATTGCAATGAAACTTTATTAAAATATTTCTTACAATTCTAGATATGCTATATTAAATTTTATTTATAACCAAGTTTTATCATTGGCCCAAGAAGCGGATAGGAATGGCCATTTTGTTTACAATAACAATGAACCAAGGAAATAGACAAACAGTAATTTATATATGTAAATATTTCCTGGATCACTGAAGACAAAAATGCATACCTGATTTGAAAAAGAGCTGTTTTTCAACATAACAAGATGAAAATCTTTGAAACTGATATAGAAGTAAACTGATTAGTGTATTAAGGGATGATATTAATAATTTTGAGTCATAAATCTAATTAAGTAAGGTTCTCCTTGTTTCTGCTAAATAGTAGTACCCAAAGGTACCAAGTAGTACCCAGAGATCGCTTTTTAGCGATAAGAGCCTTTTGCACATGTCTTTCTGTTATTGTATTTTATGGTATACAATAAAGTATATTTGTATTTATATTTGTAAGTATATGTACCGAGCAGTAGATATGCAATGCATATTTTGAAGTTGATATGAATATTGGATTACACTATTTTAATCGTGATAATGTATGATGTATGTAATGCATTATGACAATAAATTACAAATATCCATTCAACAACTCATTACATTACATTGTTATTGTGTTGCGATTACAGGGTTGTCATCAGTTAGATATACCACTAAATATTCCCATATACTTGTAAATAATAAGCGGGACTCTATTAACACATCAAAGCCTCCTAGTAACATGTCGTAACTTATGTCTCTTTCAACAATTCTTTTTTCAAACAACAATAATTGAAAGTAAAAGATAAGGATTACTGGCTATTTTGTATGTCCGATATCTAAAAAGAAACTATGCTTGTTCAATTTCGATTAAAGCCCCATCAAAATCAGCTGTTTCATAGCCCAGGTGAACACAAATAAAAAATCTATTAGTCCTGTTGTTAAGTATGTTAAAAAAATATATAAATGATAGGGCTGTAGCCGGTCATAATTGGTTAGTGTCTGCCTACCCCCATAGACAACAGGTGTGATGTGTCAAATTAAAGCTGCATCTTAAGAAAGTGTGTTAAACAATCTCAGATATAATTAACACAAAATAGCTTTCATCACCATATAAGAACCAAGCGAGGCATTGATGTGGGGATGTGTGTGAATGATTGGTAAATTTAATTTGTTAATTACTTTACCAGTGTCATTAATTATGAAAGTGAATAATGATAATGACAACACATAATAAAAGAAGGCTATTATCTAAACGTTTCAAAACACCAATATACATTGGGAAATGGACTCACAGTTGTGTCTCTATCCTGTAATCCAATCAATTATATTTTAGGCTAAACGTACAAGCCCATTATAATACCACTGCCGGTGACCTGTACTGGGTGTGATACGACCCACATGTCAATTCACTGTGGCCTGGCAGGATACACATGTAACATTTATTTTTCTGAGAAAGTGCCCTACTCGATTGTAGTCTACACCTTTTCGTGACAAAATAGAAAATTCGATCTTAAGATATTGCTATTAAATGTTGTAAAACATTGTAAAATATCCTTTTCATATGCTATGAAATTAATACAGGTATTTAAACAAGCCTCCATGTCACAGGAAAAACAATGTGACATGTGTATTCTACCATTTTTATGAAAAAGTTTCATTGAGACATTTGTTTATTACACACAATTTTAAAGATACTCACCAAAGCCGGAGTAGGTTTTTTCTTAGCCGCCGGCTCATCATCATCACTGTCTGAAACCTTGCCGCCACCTAGACAGTTTACACATAGGTAATTAAATTGCTAACGGTTCGTTAATTTAATTAAATGACATACCTTTTCTGGAACACTAATACTACACACCAATATACGTCTAATGCTACTGTGTCCCAAGCAAAAAAATCCAATTAAACGTATAAATATAGGTAAGGAATAAAATCTTGTACATACATGATCCAAAGATCAACGGCTGAACCCAAAAAATAAAAATATTTATACCTGTTTTCTGCTTTTCATGCTCCTTCATATCCTCAGGCGGTATACCTTCCATACCATAAATTTCTATTTCTATATTTGACCTATTCGGTAAGGAATTTGGTACTTTGTCTATGGCTTCTTTGTGAACCTGCAATATAGAGGCGAATATTGATTGCATGTTAGTTTTAAGTCTTACTGTAAGGGCGGATATTTGCGTAGCACTATTATAGGAACGCGATTTGGCGCGTAAGGCGAGCCAAAATATCTGCCACTGACTAGCGGCAGTTGAAAAATATTGGGCGTGGGCGGGTGTATCGTGTGCCAAATCTGCAGGGCGGGCTTACCTGCATGCAGTGTATTGACAACCCCGGCCCAGTGTACAGCTTCTTGTGACATATGTGACATTTGAAATGCTTTGCCTTCTGATGCTGAATCAAAATCTTCTCGTCGTCAAATTCCCTATTACAATACCTGAATATCATGCTAAGGAAATATACGTATAAACAAAGAAAAAATAACAAGCTTTGGGAAGAACGTAGGAAGTAGGTCAATACTACTTCCGAAGGTCACTAGCATTAGCGTGTCGCAACTTGTTTCATATTTATAAAGGATACCAGCACCACGGTTTTGATGCCTTCTTTTTTTTCCTACCCATTATAGCTACGAAAACACTAACAAAATGTAAAAAACAACACTTAAACCTTACTTTCACTAACACAAAAATAACTTAATATCACAGAAACCTATATTAGAAATCTAAAAAAATCATTAATGTCCAAATGAGGCGTCTCAAATGGCTAAAGCAAAGCAATGCAAAATGGCGGCGAACACAGAATACGAATACGATTGAGTGAATGCGCCGTTGGCTGCTGTCATTTCTATCAGACAATATAAAAATGTCAAATAACGGTATCGGTGTTGTTTGTAAAATATTACACTACTTTATTTATAAGCTTGATATCTTTAAACCGCAAATAATAATTGTTTTCTTTATTATAAGTAATGATTATTACTACATATGACATTTAAATATATAAATTTTCTATCATTAAAATTTAGAGTGGGCAATAGGCGAAGTAATTATTATGGCAATACATTAATATAATTTTTACCACTATGTAATTATTTCTTTGTTTGATTTTGTTACGATATTTTTATAAATAATTGATCCTTAATTTATCTTAATTAAATTATTTATTCACTATATTCTGTAATTCTTTATACATTCACGTAGTCGTGTCAGTTGTTTCACCTCCCTGTCAAGAGATGTCGTGTTGTTCGCAAATTTATGTTATCGCAATGCGGAACGCAGTAGAATCAACATTACTTTCTCAGAGCGCCTTGTATGTGGGGGTTAGCAGTGCATTGAAGAGTTCCTTGTTGATGGTCATTTTGTATGAAGTTGTATGCAAACGTCATAGCCTAGAAAGTTAATGCTAGACGATTGCGGAGAAAAGTCGAAAGTTTGCAATAAAATTTTCGGTGTTGCTATCGTTGGAGATTAGGGGATATTATTTATATCTGCACATTAACGAAGGCGAGTGAAAAATGAAGACTATATTTTGCCCTGAACAGACAGACAGCGAGAAGCAGAGATTAATAGGTTCTAGAGAAAAGAATCCTTGTTCTTTATAATGGTTGCATCGATTACCGGTAGAGTTTTACTGTATACCTACAACTTTCTCTCGAAAGGTTAATTTCATAATATTTACTGCAAAGGATATACAATTTTATGGAACGTTACAACATCCACCTAATAAGGATTGATTAGTAGTAATAATAAAAAATTTTAAAGGCATGTTCACACCTTACAACACTTGTATTAATTGTGAACAATTAAAAAAAAATTATATCTAAATATAATATCGTGTACTTGTTTTAAGTATATAATTACCGGACTTAATGCTTATTAGCTTTATCTATTACGATGCGCCGGTGAAAGTTATTATTATTACTATAATCACTATGTTCATGGAAGAAATCATTACGCTTCTGTTTTTTTATGTTACAGCAGCTGAAATATGAGACGAGGGTTCAAAACTTCAAAAATATACAAAGATCGACTAGTTTTTCCGTGACTTCAACAAAGTAAAAGCATTCCTGTGTAATATTTTTGACAAAATAAACATAACATAATATCCCCGACAAAATAAACACATGCTATATAATATCCGTGACTAAATAAATGCATCCTATAGTTCACCGGGATTGCAGCTGCAAAACGATTAAAACGAGCACTTAATTGAATGGAGCTTAACGCGTCACATCAAGATGCACATATTACCATCGAGCGTTAGCCGTCTTAAGATTACGTCGAGAGGAAAACATGATAAGCATGATAAAACTAATCCCAGTAAGAGTCGTGCGGTGACGCGGGAACGCACGGAGCGGCCAATGAGGACGGCCGTAGGAAGCACGCCCCCGTCTCATGGTTGTCATGCTTGCGGCCCATGGCGTTTCGCAGTTCGCAGTCGCGGCTGTCAAACTTACGTTGATAGCGATAACTGTGCTAAGATGAGTGCAAATACACTTGTAATCCCGCAGTCGTGCCTCCGTATCTGACATGCGACTCGTTTCCGGACTGATGCTTTTGCGATTTTGCTTTTTTTTTATGTTACGTTGTATTAATATTATTATACCACCATATCGACTGCCTCGTTGGTCGAGCGGTTGCTAGCGCGACTGCCGATCGGGAGGTCCTGGGTTCAAATCCCGGGTCGGGT
>DWEM01003471.1:0-10656 GCA_018245935.1 Agara belti belti | reverse complement strand
ACTGGTGAAATGTGGGGGTGTACTACACTCCTCTGCCTACCCCTTCGGGGAATACAGGCGTGATGTTACGTTTTATTAGAACTTCGGCAGAATTAAGCCGAAATGTAAGCTTAAACGTAATTCTGCGTAGACATTAAAAGCCATTACTATACGCCTCTCAGCGGCATTACGCGGGAAATGTTTAGAAAAAGAACAATTAAAAAAAATGGCTGCGACTGTACTCGCAATATCGTATTAAAAACAACTTGAGCCACAAGTAAGTTTTATGGAATAAAGTATTTATAGTACATACCTAACGGGTATTCTACTGGAATTCTAAAATATATCATATCCGATTTCTAAATCTATATTTTGTAGACTATTTTATTATAATGCTCTATTAATAGCAATGCTGCTTTATGTTTAATTAGAGTTCGCTAGAAATCCGACCATAAAATTAAAATTTGTTGTCTTAGTTTTTTATTGTTTCCAAATTGTACTTATCGATAACAAAGCTGGCCAGCTACCAACCAAAAAAAAAAACAGGGAAATCGGTGGACAGAGAGAGAAGAAAAAAATATCAAAAGAATAGTGTATGAAAAACTTTAATTATTATTATATTTTGTAATTTTCTACGCTATGTTTATTTGCTACGTGTGTAGCTCGTAGCAAGACTTCGTAGCTTAAATGCAACGACACATCTGCCGATACTTCGGCGGCTGAACCTGATCAGTCGACTGAAAATTTGTAAACCGCTGAAAATAAATATCTTCTTGTAATCATCTCTCGTTTGATTTATATATATTTTATTTAAATTATAACATTAAACGTACATATAATTCCTTGTCCGTAGAAGCTATCGTTATCTATGAAATTATACAAATATAGAATTGTCGCAGTATATGACTACGAAATTATAATTTGATACCTAAAGTGATAGCTACTATAAAAAATATTTAAATACAGAGCGAAGTGATATATTTCTAAGGGCAGCGTCTGTTAGAGAGTAAAGGACAAGACAAAGGTGGACTCTAGTTTTACTAGAGCTTAAAACGAATTCCGTGTAAGGAAGATAATAACTCTCAGTATCCTAAAGCGTTTGCTAATATATTTGCTTTGATGTATGTGATTGAATTTTCAGAAGCGCATAAATAAGGAAAAGGGATATTAATTAACATTTGGCACTAAAATATGTGTTAGCTGAAAGAATTTTAAATAATGGTGATAACGATATAATTAAAGATCGCTTAAGTAATTGACGATTCGTCGTGGAAATGACGCTTCAGCGAATTGCGTTGGAAAATTTGACAGTTCCAAGATGGCCGCGGCGTTACCATGGCTACGGCGTTCCGCTAATGTGTTTGACCTTTCCGATGAAAGAGGAATTAAGTTGTGCTTTCACCTAGTAATAGATAATTTGTATAAATAAACTTTTCATTATGTAAAATGACGCCAACAAGGGATGTGACCTAATAAATATAATTTAGTATCAGTATTTCAGTATAAAATTATAATTTTTATAATTCTTAAGCAAGATTGTCGTTAGGTGGTTGCTATAGTTATAGTTATTATAGTAAATTTGTCAGCCATTTTGGATTTAGAGTGACGTCAGTAAGCTAATCATGCATTGTCATCTAAGCCACACATGTATTCAAAGTTTCTATTGGTCGAGGTTAACTGGTTTAAAATTCAGTTACAAAATTTGATCCGAACATACACTGCAAGTTAAATAAAACTTGTACAATGAGCATCAAGTTCCTATACAAAAATCTCAGCCTCTCAAAGTAGTAAAATCTAAAAACAGACAAAGTTTTGTTTTTATTTTAAAAGAAAATTAAATTAAAATTAAAAGCTTAAATTATCTCTTTGTACTGCCATCCTATTTTATAGAGTTGGCCAGATTTTTACTGAATTATTTGTACAAGTAAAATATTTCTGTTTATATTAGTCTCTTAATTTCTATTGTCTATGGTTATATTGTTCGAGGAGGATGGAAAATAAAGAACAAATTGCAGTATAACATTTTTATTTAATATCGTCTTCATAGTAGTCTCCGTTGTGCTCCATCGTTACATCTTACTCACTAGTCAGTAGTAGATTTAAATACTCAAAATTGGCCACCCTGTCACCATGATTCGTCGTTTTTAATTAAATCTGCCAAATATGGAAAGCCCTGCTTTCGTGTTCTCAGAAAACTACAACCCGGCACTTTTCAAAGCATACATTCGGCCAGCGTGCTCTATGGTACCGTTTTCCATCAAGCCAGTATCCAAACGCTTGTCTATTAAAAAAAAGGAGGTTAAATAAAACACAATCGAATGTAAACCATTTATTGGTAATAACCGTTTATTTAGAACCGAGCCGCAGCAATTGCATTAATGTAGATATATAATAATAATAATAATATCCAAAGCTAATTTAAAAACTCCCGTACATTCAAATACCTTTTGTTTATAATTAAAAAACTACGAGACTAGTATATTAGGGCGATTGGTCGTGTGACATGATCATTACGCGGCCGAACTTGACGGCGCTTGTACAAATTTAAAGAGACTAGCTAATATTTATTATATAAACAATAATCCCATAATCGATAAATGAGAATTGAACAAAGAACCGTTTGAAATATAACGGTTTTGGTAATGAAAATGTTTGAGGGTATTTTGATAAATTTGATTTATGATCAACGAATGGCACTGTTAATGCTTTTTTGATGTCTCGTCTTTGTTTACTTTTCAACTGTCCACAAATCAAGATTCTTTCGAAAATTTTTCGAAAAACGCATAAGTGCAGAAAGATTTTTTCTTATCGTTTTACGGCAGGCTGTAGTTTAGCTCCGATGCCTAGTCTTCGAGTCTAGATGAGTCTTTAAATAGACCACGCATGCAGATACAGCCTTTTCGTCCTTCTATTTTTATTCTAATCAATAACTAAAGCAGCATCAATAATATCAAGAACTAAAGCACTAAGATATTATAGTGCAAACTCAAATAGTATTTCAATTTAATAGCCAAGGTAGTGTTGCTTGCTTGAGAGTGATAGTAAGGAACTGTATGTTAGGTAATATTGATGTCTTTGGATTCTGTCACACGCGGCCAAACTCGCCAAACTCGGCAGCCTATGATGACCCGATAGCTGATAAAACTAAATATATGAATGTAGATGTAAATAACGATGTAGATGGTAGTATAATGATCATATCACACGTATTATATGACAACACAACAACTATTTATCAATTCATAAAACCTTACAGACTATAAAAAGCAACAGAGGTCAGGAATAGGTTAGGAGGGTTAGAAGAGATTTTTTCTTCGTCATTTGCAGGAAATATTGGTAATGCATATTGAGATCGGAATACAATTAAGGACACTGACGAACATTTCGGAATAGATTAATAATAATAGTCTTTGTTTTTAATAGTATGCAATAAGAAAATAGCATGCATACTATGCAACATGGAGATTCCTTTCGTCATTTGCCTAATCATAAAGTTTTTTATCATCGAAAAAAAAAATTTTTTGAATATAAAAAAGGAAATTCACTTCACATACTTGAGATATCAAATATGGAATTTCCTTTAAACTCAAAACCCATTGTTCCAAAAACCAATTGTTACCTACGTAAAGCAGTTACGATTGCTTGTTAAGGAAAACCTTGCTATTTATAGTCTGTCAGTTATTTCGAACGCGCTTTTTAAAAATGGAGCGTAAGCTTTTTTTTTCATAACCGAATAACCTGTGTTGCCATATCCGTATTGGTGTTGTACAGTAAAAAATCTATACATTCCCTTTAAAATGAGAATGACAAATCACAAACTACCAAATCGTCTAAATATGTAAATATGATAATATCCGATTACAATGAGCTTAAATATACAAATTCACGGGTTACTGTAATATCAATCAAATATCTAGCTTGTCGGTTACTAGTGACGATTTTGTTAGTGAATTTACTCTCGCGTTCCCGATGTAAAGTCCCATTGGATGCAAAGGGCTGCTACAACGAGCCCGAGATAAAACTGAAGGTCCATCAACATCCGATTTTTGCTGCCATTTTACAGAAAATCGCGAGACGATCAGTTTTTTGAATGATAAAATTAAAAAAAAACTTTTTTTAAAATTATATTTAAGTTTCAAAAGCAGAATGCAATTTAACACTGCAAACAACCCAATTCCTGACATTTGTCAACGGGACTGCAGTAATTCTGTTCGCCAACATGGTAGATGGCAAACGATTGTAACGATCATCCCAAGGTTTAGGCAGCGTCTAAAAAAACTCGGATTTGAACAGACAGACAGACATAAACTGTCACGAAGACCGCTGCCACGATTAGGGTGTTGTGGTACCATTTTTATAATCGTCTCGGGAATAATCTGTAAAAGGTTTGAACTGTTTAGGTAATGTCAAAATACCTTCCATATTTTCCAGGATATTCTGCAGCGATCACACACTTCCATTTAAATGTGGTCAGGTAAACTAAGCAGGCATTTTATTGAACCATTTTTCATGACTTCCGAATTTTTAACTATTGCAATACTCAAAATGAATGAATGCAAATGAATAGAATACCTTAAAGACGAGTCAAAAGTTGCAATGTTTTTTTAAAATTCAAAACGAAAATATCTATCTTTTTAATGTTTATAGTTTTGATTGAGCTTTCAAAACTCTCAATACCGTGCAAAGTACATAGAAGCATACTTAAGTTGAGATGATTGGAATCAGGTACAATTCATACTGGCCATGGATAGATTAATAAAAAAAAAGAAGTGTATGACGCCGCAGAACTGGCATTTGTAGATCGAAAGCCTATCAAACATCTGTATCTTCACTAATACCCGACATTTATAACGATCTACTTCAAATTTATAGAAAAAATTCTATATTCAAATTTCAAAGATTAAACAAGATTAAGAGAGAAATATCAAACACCATATCTAAGCACCCCTAATTATATATCAGTGATAGGTAATTAACACTTCGATATTCCAAATAACAATTCTTATGCTAGATATTTACAAGGTTACAAAATCAACTAATATTTTACTCATAAAAAAAAACTCCCGGGGGCCCATCGCACCGAGGCACTTGGTCACTTCCCCGAGAGCACATGCCGTGATACGTAAACCTAACTAACTAAAAACAACTCCAAAATCCTAAACAACACTATTTTACCAAGATCTCTGCGAATGTATTTCAAATACGACCTCTCAGTTGACTAGACTAGAACGAACTATACTTGATATGTCAAAAAAAATAACCTCAACCGATCACACATCGGCGCGCAACAATTTCGATATCAAACTACCGTCAATTTCACGATTTTCAATTTCATCTGCAATTCTCCAACCGACCACAGGCAAAATTGACGGCAGTCGAGAGCATTCAGTTTTATGATCTGTGGCAATAATCTCATAAGTCGATGGTAGGTCTGACTTGGTTCAGATCGTAAAAATAAATGCTTCCCAATGGAATTTATTACTAGTAAAGTATGGTAATGGTTTTTAAAGATATTGTTACATGAGGCACTGATCTTACTCTGTATTACAGGGGTATTTCTCTACCGAACACTCATCGTTTATTTACTACAAGAATCTATAATACTCTTATGGTAGTTTCGAAAAAGCACTTTTTCAGACCAAATTTGTTTCATATGACGCCTTAGGGCAAAATATTAGTAGCAATCGTCGTTATTATTATTATCTTTTAAAATAAAAACAGCTACAGTTTTGTACCATAGATCATTGCTCGGTTAAAAGAAACCTAAGTTCCAATTTTAAAATCTCGATCACCACAAACATTTCACCATAGACAACAGTGACGTAAAAAAATCAACTGTCAAAAGGAATAGGCGGGAATACTGATAGATCTAAATAAGTGCCCTTACACATTCTATTAATACGTTCGGATTAACAAAATCTAGTGCATCCCAGTTTAATGGGATATCTTAAAGGAACAAACAAACGAAATTACATAATGGGTGACTAATTTTTCAGTCTATCATTTATCAAGGAAGACGTGTCAGTAATATTGACGATAACATACAAATTGGTTCATTACAAAATACTTATGTTACTTTGTACTACTACAGAAGGGGCCTCTATTTTTCGTTTTCCGTATTACAATAACATCTAAAATACACTACGGATGAACTAGTTCGATCCATTGCGGGTTGCGAGACCACCATCACATATCAAGTATTCCAACGGGATAAATAAAATTGTACAAAAAATATTGTCTCCATTTCCGAAATTTCTAATCTTTGGTCCGTTTTCTACTTCTAAGAAACATCTAGCATTTCATCGACAAAGCAATTTCTTTTTTTTTTTAATTAATCATTTATTTAATGAAAAAAAAACAAAACGAAAATCAAACACACGAACTATTAAGGCACAACGCTGTGTCTCAGGGGGTTTCATTGTTGATATGCCTTCTTCAATCTAAAACTCTCAACTACTTCCATACTACGGTCCACTACGGATTCGAAATAGCATTTAATCATTTCTTTCAAGCCAGATCCCATTTCTCGTTTCAAAAAAATCACAATCTCATTAAATCTTCATCTAAATACTTGGAAAGTTTATTTATATACCCAGCACCCATGTCCATTACTATTATCTACTTATCTATATACTGGGATGCACTTCACTAAAACTTTACCTACGGAAAATAATAAAAAAAAAAGCAGCGATGAGAGACAATACTGATTAATGGACTAGAAACGAAATGAGTAGGATGTTAACATGCCTCTCGTATTTTACAAAGCAACTCCACAAAAATCAGGCTACGTCCGTACCATTTCGCCGCCTCTGTAAGACTGAACGTATTCTCAGTATTGTCTCGCCACAGTTTAAATATAGAATTCTTCTTTCTTCGATCCACCCGCAGCGACGCTCGGCCTCTCGCGACCATGCACGCCCAAATTCCTCCGTTACGTCGCCATCATGCATCTATTTCCAAATAGGGTCTGATACTCCTCAAACTATCCACAAAATTACTATAGTCTACCAAAAATCTGGGTATCCCTCAAAACTAACTAAATAAAAAAATACTGGCGCCCAACTTGGGACCGGAAGCTCATTCTAAACTACTTCGTCAACTGGATTAAAAATGTTTCGAATCTAATGTAAGTAATATAATAATAATAATAATAATGTAAGGTAAAAAGCGATAAATGAAAGATCAGCTGTGTTTTGTGTCACCATTTATTTCTAAATCTCGACTAAGTGAAGATGAACCATATATAATTTTTATTTGAAGGCTGAAAGGAGGCGCGCGGCCTGCACTACTGCGTCCACTAGCTAAGGGCCAGTTAGCGCCCCAACTTCTATTGGCTAATTTCTAAAAAAAAAACGCCCCTTTTGTCAAAAAACCACAGAAATCTCGAGTACTTCATACAAAAAAGGCGTGTTAGTACGAACTTACAGGTCTACATAATATTGCCGGATGACTATTACAAAACATTCATTATATATATGTATATATGTATGTATATATATATTTGCGACAGAAGCTGCAGGGGAGTTTCTTTTGCATAGACTTGTAGGAAAAAATTGGCATCTATACTATTAACAGTTCAAACAAAATTTAAAATTATATCTTTAGAATACTTCCCGTCCACAATTTACGATTAGGATATTCATTGAACAAATTGGACATAATAATTATATTGTATTAAAATCAATTATTCACGATCGTGACTGGTGAAAGGTAGATAATACAGCATCAAAGTTAAAAAACATCCGCCATATTTGTTTTATGTCAAACACTTGGCGCCAAATCTGCATTGGATATGACAGTTTATTTTTAATGACGACAAAATTCGTATCGTGCCAGCAACAAGGAAATTGACAGGGAATTTTTGTAAGAACTGCTTTGAGACACGCAAAAAAAATCTAAATAAAGTCTATGCTCGGGAAACACGAACTGACGCACTTAATAAAATATACGCTACATCTACAAAACCCAAACCCATCACTACGGGTAATCCATTATTATACATAGAAAGTACCCCCTCAAATATTGCACATTAATCACCTATAGCGATTCGTGTAGTTAAAAAAAAAAATTACAGCCCATAACTACATTTCTATTGATTCGTTTCCGATAAATAAATTAAATCTACCAAGTAAAAAATGCAAATACAACCAAAATAGACAAAAAATGGAATGTTAAGTACAGCCTCTATGTTTGAATTTAGCTTGTTGTAAGTAGATACTCCTAGTGGGTCGCTCGTGTATTTGGAAAAAAAAACCGATTTTGCATAAATTCAACCAAAATACAATCGCAATACAAACAACACTAAATTCTCTCAACAATATTTGACAACATTTCAGATTAGATAGTTATGAAACAAACGCAATTAACAAAACATATGTGATTAAAACCAAAAGTCCACATTATTAGGAGAGACGCCATCTTAACTTTTTCCTTTTTAAACACATTAAACAAATCTAGCGATAACATTCTCAATATGCCGCCCGTGTATCAATTGCATTTGCGTTCGGAAACACGTACTGTGAGAGAAAAACTAGGCCGTTACATATATATATATATATATTTAACTAGCAAAAAATTTTTCGTTGCCAGCCGGCAGTATTTAAAAACCACAGACAACACATAATGCACTTATTCACTACGCTCTCACAGCACGAACTTTTTTTTCTTCAATGTAGCGGACAAAGGTAACTCGGCCGCACGCCTCAAGCGGCGGCGCATCGTAGCGCCCTACGTTTTTTTAGTTTTTTATTTTTTTAAACAAGTCAATCAATCACATACTCACACTTATCAAACAAGTGTCCGTATTTATCACGATTCAAAATACATATTATCATTATACCAAGTCGCTAATGAATACACCGATTCCTATTATACAAAAATATGGCAATATTCCGTAATGTATGTGTGTAATAGTTAATTCTAACACGTAAATAATGAGCGCGCGCTGCCTAGCATCATTTCTCCAATTAGCACAACGCGGTGCACACACTATACCATGTGAAACATCTATTGGCGTCACGTGTTGGCGAGCGGCATGACGCTCCGTGCCGTCACGTTCCCCCTCCGTCTACCCCTCGTGTGCAAGTCACGTGTGCTTCATACTTAGCCGTTTGTTATATTAATCAAACTGTTTCCATGTTACTCCATACTTAGGCTCTCTGTAATTATTCATTCTTTCGATAACCGTAAATTCCGATGTTTCACATCTGCCGGGCGTTCCGTGGCAGCCTGTTTTGTTTTTACTCCTCAAACCGAGACAACGCCTCGTATATGCCAGCGCGTGTCGTAGCACGCAGCGCGCGCGTGCTTTTATATTATATAGTAATAATATAATTAATGTTTATTGCTTTCGATTAGTCATACTTAATTCGCTATTTAAATATTGGTATGTAAAACTTCAAAATCACTACACTACATCACTACTACTCTAGCATCTGCCGTTACATTTAAAACACACAACAACAAAAAATTTGATTTTTGT
Source organism: Agara belti belti (assembly GCA_018245935.1). Taxonomy (NCBI): domain Eukaryota; kingdom Metazoa; phylum Arthropoda; class Insecta; order Lepidoptera; family Hesperiidae; genus Agara; species Agara belti. The sequence continues at coordinate 1,196 of DWEM01003471.1, read as the reverse complement.
CTCTGTCCACTACCGTAACATACTTTATAATTATACCCAATCCAAAAATTGTATATTAATCCATGTATACTTTATAACCTTAGTAATTAATTAAGAATATACTTTCAACTTGGTTTTTTTTTCGTTCACATTGGTCCAGTGTGTCCTGGAATCGCGAAAAGCAAGAAAACATCGGGCAATTCGCCCCAATGTCGTGTTATACATATGGCATACTATACGCGGTGTTGTATGGCACATTGCTAATGCGTAAGCAATAGAAATTCTACGTCTAGGCAAGAAGTATTGAGCAAGATTAAGACTGTATTTTTTAAAATAGAAATTCCCACCAAAAACAACGTTTCGAACACTTTACAAAAAAAAAAAAAAACAACAACAATCAATAATGACTAGAGAGGAATGTATGTTTTTTTTCTTATGGCAACAAAGAATCGATTTAGCGTCGTACAGTTGGCAATGTCTTCCGTTATCATTTATTGTCTTGCACTTAAGCTACGCCGGCGTGACGTAGCGGATAAAAAAAAAAAAAAAAAAAACATTTGGCAAATCACCAGCATTCCAATTGACGCGCCGCCATTTTGTCGCGGCGAACAAACAGAACGGTGTCGCGACACGACGTACGTTCGGATCTCTACCGTTCTCAGCGAGGAAACGATCAATATTGAGCAAATCGAAAAAACATTTGGCCACCGATTTGGCCGTCTTCGGCGAATGCGATATAAGAACCGGGAAGACTGTATGCACGTTGGGCCTCAAGCGAAGCGTCACTAATACAAGGTCTACACTAGGTGTCTACGGTGTCATATTCCCCTCGAAGCAGACCGCCCGCTTCGGGGGGAATATCATCTTAATAGCACGTATCACAACCAACGTGCGGCGAACGCCTGTTTAAAAAACAATTGACAGAGAGAATTGGAAGATACGTGTATTTTGTATTATCTGTATTAATTCAAACGTGTTTTTCTCTCTTCTCGTTTCACGTACAAGTGCCATGCCAACCATGCCTTACGCCTACGTTGCAGAGTCCAAAGGTCCGAGAGAAGTGTTAGTCACGAATGTTCAAGACGCATTAACTACGTTGTATTACATATTGTATATATATATAGATATTATTCATAAATATAAATATACGCATGCCATATTATCGTACTACGTCTACTTACCATTCCTCCATCTCCACACCCCCCCTCCCCACCGCC
>DWEM01003470.1:0-10658 GCA_018245935.1 Agara belti belti | reverse complement strand
TTTCTTTTTGTCATTTTGTTTTTATTACTGTGTTATTTTTATTTTTTTAGAGTAGTATTTCAATTGTCTTTTTTTTTAATATTATAATTTTTATTATGTTTGTATAATCAGCTGTCGTAGTCTATAAATAAAGTGTCTCTTTCTTTCTTGTTGACACCTTGATATTATAATTATGATGAAAGGGCAAGTGACATCACTCGCCGCTCCACCGCTCGCCGCTGCCACGTTAACTGAGGCCTTACCTTGTCTGACATGAACCATTGTCTAGGGAGTTTCGCCGACGCTTTTATGACGGCAACAAGTTTCACCATTCGATGTGAACAAAACCCTTTTTTTGTCATATTTTTTCTACGTCACAACGAAAACTCCACACAAAATAATGCCTAATTCCCATTGACTAGAAGCTTTTTCGTACACGACAAACGTTTCCCGGACCGTTATTTGCATACAAAGCAGCACTCGAAAACCGAGTGGGTAATTATTCTAAAAATATTTCCTCATGTTTTCGCGATGAAAGAAACAAAAAAAATTGAAACTGGTGAAATTTTTTAATATCTTAATTAACCGATCACGTTGTGCCGAATTTTGTTATTTCGATGAGGACCTCGACACCTACTTTGTTCGTTAAGGAATTCCATTTAGCCGGCGATTCGATTATTCTTTGATGTTTGCAACATTTATTACCGCTAAAAACAAGGACGGCGGTACACGCGTACGTATTTGCTACAATTTTCCCACGCACGTCGAGCTTTATCATAAATATGATTTATAAAAGCTCTCCTTTACAAACATAAATTTCGAGGCAAAGAAATCGGATTAGGTTTTCATAACTTTGGCATTACATAAAATACTTACCCGTTTCACAATATTACAACATAAATTATGAACAACACAATAGTCGTGTGCCTACAATTTCTGATTAGGCGAGAAAAACTTTGAATTTACAGAACTATGTCTAATAACTCGTCAAGGATCAATAGATTCTTAATCCTTAGAGAAGATTGCTACAGACGTTTTATAAAACACGTTTAATAAGTCTTTATAATCATTAGTTGTTCACGCAAGTATTTTCCTTCCACGGTAATTTTACGATAGAACTGTAATTAAAAAAATGTTTGTGAACGCGTAAGCTATCAATGCCAGTAGCCTCGAGTTGGTCCCCATAAATATCATTAACTGCACATCGGAATGTAGTAACGTTTAATCGGAAAGGGTCCTCAGTCCTTCCGCCTTATTTTCATTTTCATTTGGAAAATCACAAGAAAGTGAACGCCGAGGGGGAAAAAAGACAAAATGAAAGGAGAGTCTGTGTTTTAATGGGTTAATTAGCCGACGATCTACCGGTTGGAGTTTTAATTAAAATGAAAAATTTTCGTGACTAGACTGAGAATTAATTGCCTTCCATGGAACTATTCAGGTGAGAAGAGGGTAAATACACCGGCTACCAACCGCTGGCGGACGTTATTTTAATAACTATCCGTGGGATAATCTAGTGAACAATTCATTTAATTTTCGCAAGCTCACTCGAAATAACGCGGGTGTAACATATTAATGAGATTATGGGACCGTATCACGCTGTAGCGGTAAGAGCCCCTCAGGAACACGAGCTCGATTTTACAACGAATGCCGTTGCTAAAATGGTATTTTAGTACAATTAATTTACACTATGAATAGAGAATATGCTTACAATTTTTCTGTTTAAAATCTATTTACTAGCACGAAATGAATGCCATTACTTTTATTGTAATAAAGTGTAAAAATAAACAACTTCAGTGACGCTTGGTAAAAAATATTGATTATTAATTTTTAACAGCAGCATTTGCCGTCAACCTCTAATAGAGGACTGTAGGAAAGTAACTGTTAGTTTAGTTAGCAATAGCTATTACATGAGATATTAGTTGTTTAGTATTCATTGGACTACAGGAATAGGCCTGTCACTAATATTAGTCCAGTTAGTATACCATATGTTAGTATTAGTCCAGTCCAGTCCAGTCCAGTATCCTTTTAGTTAGTGTAAGTGCTATTATAGGTCACTGCTCTTAAGGATTAAGATGGTGATCTCTACTATACACGACAACCGGCATCCTTCACACCGAAACACGAATTGTTTTAATAACAATTGCCTCACGGTATAAATAGGTGCCTCGATAGTACTATCAGGCGAGCCGTGTATACATGTTCTATTACGTACTTGTACTAAACCTTTCCTTGCTAAATTATCTACCTTTCTCTGCCCAATTATTTCGTTCCAACACTTATTACGATCCACTAGTCCGAAGCGCTCGCTTCCTGGAGTTGATTTATGAAGTTGTAGAATTAGAAAATGAGAAGAAGGACACCGGATGTTTAGTTATCGCTGGGGAGGATGTCAAGATCGTAATTAAGTTACAACTACGTTTGTTATCCGTTTTATCATTAACGACTAATGCCTTGTAACCGTTAAGGATTATGTTAGAATAGCTTGTCTTGTTAGCAGTGATAGCTTAGTGGTTTGGATTTAAGCCTCCCATGCCGAGGGTGTGCGGTTCAAATACTGTCAATGTAATATGACTATGTTAAGCTGAAGAAAAATATCGTTAGGAAATCTGCCCACTTTAAAGTTCTCCGTAATGTTTTCTAAGGTTTGCAAAATTTGCCAACTTCTAATTGGAAAGAGATGTAAAGTATATTACACAGCATGATTGTCAGAGAATAGAAGGCAAAAAACCTGTGTTTTAATGTCTCTTTATACTAAATTAAGAAGCTGCTAAGCTGCTAAACTGCTGCTTAGCGGCAGATATAACGCTACTGTGGCGCTTTCGGTATACCTAAACTTGAAGACCTTCCAATTTTCATGATTGTTTAAAGTAATATCTACAACGCTTTTTAATATAACGTCCGAATAATGTCTGATATGTCAAACTTACTATGGCAGTCATTTGTTACAACTTGCCATAACATTGTAACAGCGCGCCTCAATAAATCTCGTAGCGATTTAAAAATAAATATCTAATGTATATTCATCTGAAGCATAAATAAAGCCCGTTGCACACAAAATTCAGCCACGGACATAAATCGTGGCCAGTCGTCTTACCTACGTTAACAAATTGCATTCTTAAGTCGATATAAACTATGCAAATTTCGAATTTAAATTACAAACAGTGGGCGCATCAAGGGAGAAACGGTCGCGTGTCACGTGTCGTGTAGTGCTTTAAAAATACTGTTGTTCAGATATGTTAAAGAGGAATTTAAAAAGAGAATAAACTTTGTTCCGTACTTTGCACCGTGATGCAAATTTTAAACGATCAACGGGTAAATAATGTATGTTAATCGTATTAACCCGAACAAACATTCATTCCTTAATGATTTCCCAATATGTGTGAATTGGACGGTTTATATGCAATCTACAATAATCGAAACATGAAACAAAGTTCTTGTATTCTTCCTTTTATCCCAAGTCGTTGTACTGAGAATTTTTAGCGTATTCAACTATTCTCTTTCAACTTCCTAGAGAATTTATTTAATATGTGCAACATGAACGGAATAATCGATTCTTATGCAACAAACGTATGCATATAGCGTGACTTATGTATTAAATAACAAACAGCTATGTGATGACAAAGTTTACAAGACTGTTCATTTGATAGTTAGCACGTACAGAGGTAAATAATTGTTGGTGTTGGTTAAAATACAACAATCAATGGTACAATATGTAAAGTTATAAATTAGGTTTTTTATTAGTCCATAACTCATACGATGTTTTATTATTTAACCCTGCTGATACGGAACGACTCTGTAAATAAACAGCGGTGTTAATTGCTTTTGCTTACTCTTTCTTTAAATCTGCATCAAATAATAAGCAACGTGCCTTTTCAACAACAGTGCGGTTCATTCGTGCACTTAACCTATTTTGTTCAGGGGTATAATTTGTTTTTTAATGAATTATGTCCTTCTGCTTTAGAAAACTGTCTAACTCATGGTTATAAAATTCACGACCATTGTCAGTACGGCGAACCTTAATGTTACGATCAAGTGTATTCTCCACCTCTGCTACATAAGTTTTTAAATATGGAATAGCTTCACTTTTATTAGCATGAAATAATCATGGCCGAGCGGTAATTGTCTTTGATCGCCGACGCACCGCGTACAGCAGAAAAGCCTTTCGTTTCGATTGGCTGTTTGGTCTAGTTGTTAGTGAACCTGAACACTCAGCTAGAGGTCGTGCATTCAAATGTATATTCTTATGCACTTTATCAGCTGTCTGGTTACCACAATACAGAATCTGCCTAATTTGGGAGATTGTGTATATATTTACTGTATGTATATCTATATATTCTTTACTGTTACCCTGAACAAGGTTAAAAAAGGCGTACTTAATACCTCGAGTCGATTTCTTATATGTATTCCAACGTAAACAAGCAATCATTAAAGCACCGCTTACCGTAGGAGTGGCTAGCGATATAACACGCTAGTTTATAAGCCACCTCGAAAGTTTTAAGCCTTAAGTTTACTGCGTAAGATTTTAACTCATTAGCCAGCGCGGAACGTAGTGCCTTGGTGGTTATGGCACTATTTAATGCTTTAGTATGTAAGGGCAGTTTCGTTGTTGTACCTACTGCAATGTGTTTTGTAAATGAGACATACGTAAGTCGAGTAAGGTTTCGAATACTCGCTTACATAACCGTTAAAACGTTCGTGATATTGTTTACAAGCTATAAATTATGCACATGCTGAACTAGATACTCCTGAGGACCATTTTGAACGAAGACGTACTTATAAACAACAAAGCAAAACATATATTATATCCTTTGTTCATTTAACGCGGTACGCAACAACAAAACTCAACGTTTCGGAAACGAATGATACTACAATATCGTACAAACATCGTAGTAGGTAGTGTTTTTGTTTAGCAGAGATAATATATTAAATGCGGTCGTGTTCGTCGCCGCTGGACTAAAGAGGCCGGAACGTCCGCCGTACGCTGTCGTGTGTTAAACTAATTGGTTTCATTTGCGTTTCGCGCGACAACCTGCAAAGCTGCGACAGGAATCAGGTCACGACGCTGACTTGCGACTGGATTACGATAATAAAAGATTCTTCATCAATGTAGTGTAGAGATATGGAAAAAATCTATTTCTATTTATAAACGTAGCGTATTATAAATGTTTCCAATGAAAGTGACATGCATTTACGATACTGTTTACGTGACAAATAGAAGGATAGTTCGAAAAATCAAATAACGATAGAGAGCTTCGCAATAATAGACTTAAAACGTTAACGTCGAGCACGGGAAGCCTTATGAAAAACGCAGAAAGTCTTATTACTAACAACGACAGTAATAAAGGGCGCAGCGCAAGCGTTGTCCAAACTTTACGCCACAAATACGTATCAGTGTGTTCGCAGCGTTGTTTTGGAAGCATTAACTAACTTGAGAGGAGGCCAAAAACGGAAGCATTTTAACGTTTCGTAGTTTTCGTACAACGCGGTCGCAGTATTGCCGCTTCGTACCTACTTACACTTTGCAAGGCTGTACTAGTTCTTTTTTTGAGGACTTTACATCATGAATGTGCCGTGGAATTTATTCGTTTGGCAAACGCGGAGTGCAGTCGTGCAAAATTTGCTTAATGAATAAGTATCTGCAAAAGAATTGCAGTATCAAATTTATTATTCGCTTAACTAACCATTTTAGTACAGTCCACCATAATAATGCGGGATAGAAACCCTTTGATGTCGATGCCTTTGTTGCAGTTACTAGTAGCGGCCGTGTGTCAATTAAAGAAAATTCTTGCGCAATGTATGATTATGTGTTACTTTTCGAATAAAATGTAATACAATTTTGTACGATAACATTTCACGTGAAGTGCATAAAACATTTCAATGCCAAATAAAACAGCAACTGATAAAATAAATATTGTATCAAATCCTCAAATTGTACACGGTCAGCGTCAGACAACAATAGTGGAGACAAATATCAAAAATTTATAATTCAATTTTCAATTCAATCCCGAAGCAGGAGCAAAATCAATGTCGCCAAGTGTAATATGGAGGAATGTATAGCGCGGTTCGCAACATTAGTTCGATGGCTATCTTGTTTGCTTTTATCCTTATAGAAAATTTTGTGCAGCCCAGTGAATGCAACGACGGGCCTTCCAATATCATGCGGATTAGCCGCAACGAAACGTTGTAAAATTTCGGCCGTACGCGTCGAATGTGGACTCAGCGGGGAGGAAATAGCGTTCACATTTGAATAAATTGGCAAAGAATTTATATTTTACCTAAATATTGGTAACAGATTGGCGCGGCTCTACGCGGCGAGATAAGAGTACAACTTGTATATTGAATGGATTACAGTGCTGTGGTCTGCTTTGTGCTCTCACGCGGGGCAGCATTAATGTTATTATGCTAGTGTTTCGCATTGTTGTGTTCTTCCGCGCTGTTTATTTGACAATGCTTTAGGTTCTTTGGAATGGAGACAAATATTTTTCCACACAACATTTCTCTTCTAACATTAGCGCCGGAATTATTCCTTGCGAGCTTTGCTTTTGTCGTGTTCGTAAAATGTGTTTTAACGAGTCTCTTGTTTGCATTATTGTGCTTAAATTAGAGGACTTACTGGGTAAGAGCGCGGAGAATCACACGAGTGGATTAACTTATTTTAAATATTATAAGTTAAACCACTCATATGCACATTTTGATTTGTTAAATACATTTTATTTTATCCTTTTTCAACTTATAAGTAGTATCGAACTACGTCGTACCTGGTATAAATGTGCGCATGCAATGTATAAAAAGCAATGCGAGGATATTGATATTAGAGGACAGCGAACTGGTCTAAATTTCACTGTTTGCCGGCATATTGGAACGTTGTGTGCATGAGCCGGCTTAAGCCGCGTGCACACTCACTCCTCTATTCACTGCAACTACTTTAAGGAAGTTTAAAATGTATGCGCTTTTATACGTTTTAATATAGACGTTTTAAATTTAAAAGTTAATCTACTACGGTCCAGTTTGAGCGGCATGCTATAATAAAACGTGGTCGTAAGTTGGATGCAGCAAAATTGTGTTTGTTTTGCAAGTGATTTGATAAGTTGTTCCTATAGAATGTACAATAGGCGGCCGATCCGCTTACAGACAATAAACTATTGAATAAAGATAAAGAGGTCATACATCCCAACTTATATATAGATAAAATATTAGAACACTTTACCTTACTTGTTCATTCATAAAATAGGAATTTAGGAAGTTACGTTTGAAGTAAGTTTATATCTTTTCCGTACACAACAATAGTTGAGTAAAGTATTCACAAGATAATGAAGGATTTATTTTAATATCATTATAATAGAACGTTATTACGAAAAATAATCAAGTTTTCAATAGCTACATTTAACAAGGCCTTGACCTCGCTACTCGGCGAAGTAAACAGCTGTATCAGTCTTCGTTTATTTGTGAATTGTAGACAATAAGATTTGCTCTCTTGGCGTCTGTATATACACTACTTACCAACGTATATAAATGACGTAAACAACTACAATAATAAAACTTACGGGCATGATTTTGTAACCCTTATAGAGGGAAAGTAGATTGTTCTGATCCTCGAAAAATAAATATTTGTAGTATTAAACAAAATACATTTATAATACTGAATTAGATTAAAGTTTTTTTTTTCATATTCAAGTAAACAAAGTACCTACAACATAATTTAGAAACTTTTTTAGTATCACTGTTGAATACGAGTCTCTGCTTAAAATAAGAAGAGTTAAGCCCACAGTCTACCAGACTAGTTCGGTGCGAGTTGGCAACAGCCACATATCCCAGAAAACTCTATGAAACTCTAGTGCGTGCAGATTTCTTTACGATGTTTTCCCTCACCACTATAGCGATCGATATCGAAATTTTAAGTTATAAAACGTATAGAACTTCGCGAAGGCAGCGGTGCGAGCCAGGATTTTAGCTTAGCCCCATCGGAGTGGGAGACTGAAAATCAGAGCGCGGCTTTGTTTTAGATTCAATGTTGCAACTTTATATATAATGCCTACAATGTTGAATGTTTTAAATACGTATTATTTACTAAACATTGCTTTGCAGTGAATACACCTTTAGGCGAGCCAGCTTGACAGCCATGTAATGGATTGTTTACCTCCACGCGAACGTCCGCCGTCGATCACCGACGCCCGCCTAATTACATGTAAATAAATACAGGGATCATTGCCTGATTTGATGCGACTCGGTCAACTCTCTTGGCCGATAGAACAGGTTCAACTTCTACTATCTCTGAGTTTTTTTGCATGCAACACTAACGCACTTACAAATCGCAACTGTTTAAATTGATCAACTATATTTAACAAACATATTCATTCACAAAAACAATCTTTCACACAGAATACACTCAGTTGATAGAGGCATTATACCCTTGAGAGTTTTCAATATATTAGAATAGCAAAAAGCCTTTTAATGTCTTGTCAGAAATGAATTCAAAATATTAGCAGTCAGCTACTCTTCAATATGAAATCCATCCAATCATTAACACCACCACGTAAATGACGAATGCAATTGCGCGGCTCTTGAATGTCTATTAAACACAAAATGAGTTAGTTCCGCGACGATATAAGTGTAAGAATATTAACAGCCAACCGCGTTTAAATGTCCCGTCCTAATTTCATGTAAATAAATACGGGGTCCATGATCTGTTCGGCTTCCGGCCGACAGCAGGCCTGACCCTTGATAGATCGACGAGGATTATCGGGATGAATTTCTGAACAGTAGGTAGGTATGTTATGGCGATTCTTCGCTGATCTGACCTAATTCCGGCATAATTTCTTTTTGTATAAAAAATACCTCTCTTTATTTGATATCCTTGTACATGAATCCAGAAGTCTAGTATAGTATAAAAGTAAGATGTAATAAAACTTGGTAGGCGTTAGCTGAAATCGCAGTCGCAATGGGATGTGTAAAACGTTAATTCGCGTTGATGAGAGTAGTTATATTCGAAGAGTTCCGTCGGATAAGTGACTACTAGTTGTAAATTTTCACGTATATTCTCTATAGGGTTCTGATTATCTTTATTCATCCATGTCATAAGCGGTCCAGACTGTACAAATACATTTAAACGTATAGAATAGCAGTGATGTATTGGTTGTAATCTAGTTAAGAGCACAGAAGTTAAACAAGTAGATGGATTCATAATACATAACCTCAAAAGGTCAAACAACATATTAGGCAAAATATGCCAAGAGGAAATTATTATCCCCCTAGAAATCTTATTTACGTACTTCAAAAATTAGATCTCGAAAAGGGAAACATTTTTTAACTAAAGTCGCCGGCAGCACCTCGAGTAATTTGCACATAAATGAAAAATACAAAGTGAAATTTCCTGAAACAAAAAAAAACGAGGGAAATGGAACTGTGCAATAGTGACAATCTCCGACTTTGCACCTAAATTGGTTATTTTGTACTGTTTCCGTTTTTATGATACTGAAAATACGTAAATTAGCGGTTTCAGAGGAGTCCGTAATACTGGGTTTGATCGCAGAGGCGCTGCTTCTCTTGAGCATTAAGGTGTAAAGACGCCTCTAATAGACGCCTGACGAGACTGCCACAGCTCCAGGGTAGAAATAGATCTAACAGAGATACTTCTCCGAACGAACCGTATACTGTTACCACCTATCAAACGATTAACCGCTAAACTATTTCGCGTGTGCTAATTTTCAGTTTGAAACTGTGCAGCATGACAGCTAACTGTGTACTTCACTTCACGTGTAAGCGCTGTCATGGTCGCTACCAATGGAGTGACATTAGCGTCAGAACTACTCGTAATCTGAAACGTAACACGAACGGAGTTCTAATGTATGTATAATAAGCAAGGAGATATTTTAAGATTTGAACATATTTGGCATAGTATTCTTAGATAAATAGTCATATTAAGAGACCCTAATTTAAATGTCTAAAATTATCACGGAACTAACTAGTAACAGTTATTTGATCAAATAGCACATGTTATAGAATACGTACAGCTTACGGTCTTTAACTTTATAAAATGTCCCGACATTTCATAAGGTTAATTTGGTTCAACGGCTCATTGATTCAATTCAAAAAAACATAATTCATTCACGCGCGATTTTTATATTCATTCGAAGTTCGGTTTTGTTTCGTTTGTGATCGGACTTTTTGGTGAGTTTCCGGGTAACTGAGCACTTTTTTTGCAGCTTACCTGTCACTTGAAGAGTCTTATATGCACTGTACGATGGGGGTACCGGTGCGTCCGTATGTAAATTCAGAGCCACGTTAAGTGCATACTGCAACCGCGCTTGATTGTAGTGCCGAATATCTCTCGCAGCAAGTTTCCGCCACTGTTTTTTTGAAGGTTTCCTTCGGCAGGACACTTTAAAACTTTACTTTGCTGCGGTATCTAAAATATTCATAGCTAAATTATTTTTAATAATGTCACAATTTTTTTTCCGACACTTTTATTGTTCCGCTGTTGATCACAGGTCTCCTTTTATAGTGAGAAAGCTTTAGGCCTAAGTCTAACATGCTGGCCAAGTGCGGATTGGCAGAGTTTACACACCTCAGAAGCATTACATGTTTTATAACATACTCTAAGGTGTGCAGATTTACCCTCGATATTTTTCTTCGTCGGTTTAGCAAGTGGTATTTAAATTGCAAGTTACAAAATGCACGTT
>DWEM01003469.1:0-10661 GCA_018245935.1 Agara belti belti | reverse complement strand
GAACCCACGACCTCCGGTTTTGCAGTCAGGGTCTCTAACCACTCGACCACGAGACCATTCAAGGCATTATAACACTATTATATACATGTAGGTACTTCCATTATTTAATATGCAACTCCTTTTAATTTTACTCTTATATATACGTATCAGCTACATTATCAGGATTGTTTTTTTTCGTTCTTATACCTCCCTTCTTATACTTGTGAGTATAATTGCACACCTCAAACTGAAATCTGGTATAACATTTCAGATAGCACATAATGTACGACTCTGTAATGTTATTATGTTTAAAAATAAACTGAATTTTCGTTTTATGTTCAAATTTTTTGATGTCATACGCTTCGTTTGTTACTCGTAAGCTTTATAATTTACATATAACACACGTGAACAGCTTAGACTTGTCTATTTAAACCGCAAGAGGCATGTCATTTCCTTGCCAAGCCACAAGCACCTACTACTTCGTTTACCGCAACGAGGCTTAGTCATGAGCAGTGATTATTTGAAGATTTATAAGACGGGATTTAGTGCCAAGAAATATCTATACTTTTAATATACCCGATTTAGTGAGCAAATTAAGCCGACTTATAACTGAAACAAAATTTCTATTTCGACTCACAACGAAAACAATTTTTTTTTCGATCCTAAATTATCTCTAGAAAGTAATAACTGGTACCATTACGTACGTACGTAGTAACCATTATCTATACAGACGTTATTACCTAAATAATATTGTTATTAAATCCTGTTACGAAGTGAGCTGATTTATTAATACGCTTTACGTAAGTCTATATATACAGGATTAAATATACTCCGGCTTTGTTCACGTACATATAGGTGATTTCAGAAAAGCCCGACTAGTTTAACTACTGACTCCGATAGTCTAACACCTATTCAAGATTAGCTGCAAATGTAGTGCCACTTGTGCCTGCTGCCTACTCGTATGACACTTATTTCAAAAAGCAATATCCACATTGTTTCGTCAATACATTTCGAATTTAAAGGAGTTCTTTTAGCTATTGTTTTGAGACTTAATGTTGTTACCTGTTATTACTAATTTGGGGTAATAAAAGAGTATAAAATACGTTGTATTACAAATATATTAAATGTTCACTTATTATTTAACTGGCGGGAACCTATTTTTAAGTGTTAAATATTATTTTAAACGTACGTTCGAATTCAAATTTCGAACGGAACATTAAATTTGCCATAGCTACGGCTAAAGCGAGCACATTTCTTCCCAGCTTCGTATCCCCGAAGAGATATAAATTGTCTGTCAGACAGGCGGCGATTAAGCCCACGTAGAACGCTTAGCTAAATATGCCACTCGTGCATAATTTAACACAGTGACAATTATGGCGGGCGTGCTCGCTCGCATGACATGCATGTCATGTCCTACATTTGAATGTACAAAGTATATAGCTACAAATATATACAATCTGCGCCTAGACAGGCGAAATTCCTGTATGAATTCGAATACGACGTTCAGTTTATGAATAAAGAACTGGTGGATTTGCATATAAATTAATAATATTCAACATTCCATGTTATATTTTATAGTATAATAAAAATGGTAATCCTGTAACGTCCACATTTAAATATAGGGAGAAAGTGTGTCTATCTGGGTCCAGCTGTCCACTATACTCGTTGTTGATGCATGCAGATTGTATTTTTTATATTTTTAAATTTTTGGATTCCCAATGTAATTGATATTCAAATCGGTTCATAAATCGGGTCTCATTTGCAGGTAAAGACAGATTTTTAAAACTCTTTTTTGCATAGTCTTCAAACAATTTTCTAATAATGCAAACTTACAATGAAGGCAATGTACACCAACAATATTTTTAATGGAATCGATAATGAAAACGTCCGATTCAGTAATGAGGTCTTCAAGTTAGTGACAAATAACAAATGTGCTCGGTGAAACCTCGATAGATCAACCTCAGTCACAACCAGCCCTTTCGACCTCATTAAAAGCACCCTTTACCTTTACGTTATATCTCTCAGAATTATCGTCCGCCCTATATCCCTAATCGTCCGTACTTAGATTAACGATCATATAATACAAGCGTTACATGGAAACCGTTTTAGCCTTCGTGTCTGACAGCCGATCAACCCGGAAGTATGTTGAATAAATCATGTAATATTATCATGAGCTTCCTGCTTCACCTACAACAGCGGTGCACTCTACACGTAGACAGGTAACGTCCTAATAACTAGGCCGAAGCGATTTCCTTCCTCGTTCCTGATTAAGACTGCCAAATAGTGGAACACCATACATGTTTGTGTTACCTGAAAATCGCAACCTAAGACTTTTCAAACGTAGATGGAATAGGCATTTACTACACGAGCATACTACATCATAGGCCACATCATACATTTTCACAATGCGTGATTGTGGTCAAGTGCTTGCTAATTTCAAATAAAAAATAACATTATGGCGATAAGAACACCAATCACCGTTATCAGCCTTTACACAGTTAATTCCCATAGTTTCTGAAGTATAAAATCAGTCAAAACATTATCAAAAATAAATTGCAACAACGGAAACTAAAAGAGCGTGGCGAGTAATCTCTCTGTCCTCTTTATTCCCCTGTCTTTATAACGATATTGTTTTCAATCAGCATTTAATGCCAATCTGACTGACTGCTCTAGGAACTAAATTTGTATTCGCTTATATTTGCCAATATCGCTGTGTTATACTAGATGGTAGTTCTTGAATTTAAAAACTGCACTTGACATAGAATAAAAATTGAAGAGGCAGATAATCGCTTGGCTATTAGGATATGACTGGCGTAGACAGACAGTACACCAAGACATCGTAGGGGACATTTCACTATTCTACATATTTTTTGTTCTTAGTACAGTTACAAAATTAACACGTCATTATACGGCCATTAAAATACAGCCTAGTGTTGTACAGTACAGTATAATAATAAGTATTGTGCTTACACTGTAATTGTAAGTTATGTAATGTAACATTTGAATATTCAATAACGTATACGATACATATCACACGTTAATATATTCTCAAATATGAACTAAATACCTGAAGCGAACGGAGAACTTGTATGCGAAAACCAATACCCCATATCCGATACAGTTGTGCATACATTGCGAACAATCTGTCTGTGAAGTTTACAAGTTGCATAAATGTAGCTTAAAGCGGAATGTGTTTTTTATGCTAATGAAATGGCAAATGGGCGGAAAGTGCACCTGGTGTTAAGTAGCCACTGCAGCGTGTGGACACACTCAAAGAACTTGAATTATTATTGCGTAATTTCTCTCCGACAATAGGGAAATTGTTGGCACTTAAATGTGTATAAATTATAGGCCTTAAGAAGATAGTGCGAAGAACTGGATTCGGGGAGAGCACTCAATAGTGCGATAACAATAAAAGGTTTATATACAGCTGGAAATCTAAATTGTTATACAATAATCAAATATCATGCGTTATGTATTCTACCCACAATTGTACACATCAAAAGTATACAAATAATAAGTATAGAAAGCTATATGTGTAGTCAGTCGTCAATTCGTTGCTTCTGCTTCTGGAACGCATCTGAATATTTTCTCCAACGAAACTACCCACAGTTTCTCCTCCACGTTGACTTGATTAGCCGTAGTTTCACTGAGATTTGCACAATCTTTCAGATTCCTTTGATATCATGTACCTGTTTTTCTGAAACATACCTACGTAAAACATTTCAGTACTTCTAGCTTTACTGATAAATTTCATCACGTATTACCATGTTAAGCTCAGCGAGGCAATATTTTTACGGAAAATTAATTACATTTAAATTTAAAAGAACGCCAGCCAAGTCATAAAAAAAGTATGGCGTTAGCGCTGACAGATGTATTTGTATTTAATTCTCCCTATCTCCGCTTCTCCGGTCGAATGGAAAGCATTCTCCTCTTTTATGCCAACAGCAGTGATATATCCGGTTTTCGAAAGCGCAATAACCAATCGATGAATAAATCAATTTTATTTATATTCATTTGCTTTCAGTGATATGCGTGATTTAAAAAATATTTAATAACAATTTTTGTCAGGCAACTACTCCGTTGTCGACGTAACACACTGAACATCAGGATATTTAACCCAAACCTTCACAACGATTGTACCTTCAAATGCAAGAGGCCGGTACCCCTAATTACAAAGTTGATTACCTTGTATCTAAACTAAACTTATCGCGTCTAAATTATTTTTAGTACTAATTTCAAAGTGTCTAAGTTAAAATAAAAAGTTAAGAAAAGAATAGAAGTTAAATCATTTCTTCTTTTTTGTATTTTTTCTGCTGTTTACCCGACTTGTATCACGAAAAGAAAATACATTCTAAATGTATTTCGTTCAAATGCAGGGTATACGAAAAATTGCATATTCTATTTACTGGGTATTTCATTTTATATATCAGCAAACCG
Organism: Agara belti belti; assembly: GCA_018245935.1. NCBI lineage: Eukaryota > Metazoa > Arthropoda > Insecta > Lepidoptera > Hesperiidae > Agara > Agara belti. The sequence goes on along the minus strand of DWEM01003469.1, from coordinate 6,242 downwards.
TTATTGGAGACGGCAAATGGAACAATCTTATATACCTATTATTATAATGTTTGTGTTTATTATATGATCAAAATTCCTATGTATTATGTTTAATGCAGCGCCGTAGCAGATATCTAGGATTACGTATGTTATATGTATGCTTAAATCAAATTCATTAAATTAAACCACGTAAAAAGTAAACGTTGTTAGCATTTAATATTCTGTTAATCATTTAACAATCATAAAACATGCTCAGTATAAAGCAAGTTACGGCAAGTTATTCCGACGCACGAAATTCACTGAAAGCTTTTACAGAAACGTTTCAATGTTGGTTCTGCCATTTACAGAAAATGAAACAAGAAACAAATCGTTCTTATTCCATCGAACGAGGAACGATCTTTTGTCGGTAACAGGATTGGAAATCAGCTACGCAGACATCATTCCTTTGTTTACCTATACCTATCATTCAACTTTCTTGGAAATTCGCTTTAACATTGCTCCAAGAAAACTGAAATGTTGTTCGGTCCGAAATTTAATCTTGCCAATCACATCTGTTATATCGATTCCAACATTGTATAACAATAAAACATTTTTTATTGAATAGAACATTTTGTTTGTTACTGAAGCCTAACCTACCTGGATATCATACTAATGTTTTAGAATTTAAGATTTTAAGATTATTTTTCTTTTATTATATGCGTGATATGTATTGATCAAATACAGATTATGCACTTTTCATATATTTATTATTCAAAGAGGCAGTTAAATATCTTTGTGACGGATAAAAAATTAAGCCTCAAAGTGATATTCATAATTAGGTGATTAATTTATAACCTAACTAAAATATGGTAAGTTCATTTATGAGAGAATTGTTATGTGTACTATTTATATTTTTTAGGGGCATCTGTGATTGTCGGAACAATAGGTATATCCACGAATATATCGAATTACTTAACTGTTCATTGAAGGGACGATGGAGATAGGAATTTAATTTAATATTTTATTGGAGCAATTTAATTGATTGCCCTGGCTTCGTCAGACACGACCCAGGAGGAACGCGACCGCTTTCAGATATTTCAAATACGCCGCATATTGAAATCTTCCGGTGATCATATCGGACAAAATGACCTGTAAAGACGTCGGTTCATCCATTATTGCATGAAAATATGTGACCAAACACTCTTAGTTAACTTATATTTTCCAAAGTGTTCCTTACAATGCGTTTATCCGACATATAGCACATCATTTGTACATAGTCTACAAAGAACGATATCATTACATAATCACTCGTTATTTATTAAACGTTTGGTCGACTTTGAACTGTTTCTTCGGTGATCAAGAACATAGAACTAATCAGTAATTCAGAGACATATTCTTAGTATTCTCTGTCTGTTTAGATTACGGAAATTCTTCATGAATTCTATGTATCACACTTGCTAATGTCATGTAAGTTAGGAATGTAATGTAGAGACTGTTTTGATTTTTCATTATTTTGGTTCGATGACAGGACAGATTAGTTTATTAGGAAATACAATAGAAAGTTCGATAATGCGCTTGTAAATTAGCCAAAACAAGCCAGTAACATCAAATATTCCCTAAGTGGCTGGGCCGAAGTTAGTTCAGATCCCAAACAAACACTTGCAACAGTCGTGACCATGGCACAGATGCTATATCGCTACCAACGCAGAACTAAAACCGAATAGATTATATATACAATAACAAAGTGCAAAATTAAATACTAACTGTTTCTTAAATCACGTAACAAATATTGATAATCAACATTATTAGGTAGGAGTGGTTGAAGATTCTATTACTTCAGTGGACAATGTGAAATTAGCTACTACCTATTTTCGACCCACAGCTGAACGTGAGTCTCACCCGCTGCAGTAGTATGCAATACCGTAAGTACTCCACAATGCTTAGATAGAAGCTCTTAGATAGAATCTCCGTTAGTTGTCAAGCCGTAAGCAGGATGTTTTTGAACTGCCCTTCAGGTAATTGTTATCTAAAGATAAATTAATCATTAAATAATATATTCCTAAAAAGAACCGTCAAGCAAGTCCTCCGTATAGAAGCTTATTATATTAGTCAAGGCAAACCGCTTGACGTGCCCTTCAAAAAACAGAAATGCTCCTGATAATTCGCCAGTAGCGGTCATCTACCAGCGCACACTGTGTCTGGTGTTCATTAACTTTACATCAGGGCTACGAACGTATTATACGAAAATTATTTAGTCACGTATTTTCAGAAAAATCTTCCGACCGTAGTCAGTTGTAGGCTAATATAAAATAAAGTATTTCAGCTTTTTGTGAACTAATAAAAGTTCTTTGCCTTTCATTTAACAATTTCTACCTCAACCAGGTTAACGTGAAATAAAATTGTATGAAAAGAACGCAAAGATATTTAAAGCGAAGTGAAAATCTTCACGAAGACGACATGTTGACGCGCGTCAATAAACGGCCCTTGATCCTATTTAAAAAGCACAATAACAATATTCATAATGCAAACTCAATTCATCTCGTACTGACACGTCCAGCGATTCTACATCTGTTGTTCTTATAGAGTATTGTTACAAACAGAACTTGCACAATAAAATAGCGTTTACACTTCAGCTTCGCAGCTCGCTAGTTTCCTATCGGAGTGCAGCTATTGTTGGACGGCTTATGCTAGGAATTCTGGATTAATTTTCGCGCACGCCGACGAAGTTTAGCGACCGAGCCACTATTATTTGCACAAGTCTGCACCGACCCCGATTCTTGGCCACTCTTTGAATATGGCGATGTAAATTTCGATGAGACAACTAATAACACGATATTCTTTAATTTTTCATTTACCCTTCATTGCATTCAACTACAGATGATTTCAAATTCAAATACATAACAAATATTCATTCTCATCACATAAAAGTTTTCCCTGATGAGAAGTGGATCCATAATTCCCGGTTCAGCACTTCGATTCGCTAACTACTGAACCAATGTTCTAGTCATACCTCTACATATAAGTAATTTTGATAACACTAAAATACACTTCTGGGATCCAATGAAAAGAACATTTATATCCTGAGTACTTTGGGTGTAAAAATGTATTGTATAACAATAAACAATACTTTTGCAGGTTCTCCTATGGCATGAATGAATATACACAAAAGCGTTCGAATTTCAATATTCCTGCAATCACTTTAATTTGACAATTTACGAATGAATTTGTATAGCGTTTAACGAATTTTATATTACAAAGGAAACTTGATGCTTCACTGAAAGAGCAGTAACTACGTAAATAGCTTAAACATTGATGTCCGGTAGTATAAAAGCTTGAACCTATATAAAAATAAAATTATTTGAAATTGAGAATAAACCTAATACGACTGTTAGTAATATTAGTGAGTTAGTACATGTTAATACATGTGCAACTAGCATTGGTTAGTATATATATACTCCTAGTGCCTAAATCTGTACCAAAGTGCAGGAAATGAGCATTTTGTATTTGTATTTCATTTACAACAGCGACACGAATACACACGCCGCTTAGGGCAAACGACGTGTGCTTAAAACCGTGACAGAGATTTTATTTTAACGCAAACACTTAATTATCTCTTCAGATAATAATTTGCACAATCAACAACTATGCATAAATCTACACCCTTTCAAAAAAATTCCTGGAAATATTACAAAAACGGATTAATTAGGTTATTATAAGCATTACACCTAATAAGCTGCATACACAGAAACAATATAGATATTTATAAGTGTATGATATTGAAATAAAAAAAATATCCAACGAAATGCGAGTTTGCCACGAAGATTATACAGATTTATTCAACAAAGCGAAAAAGCCGAGCTGTCACTGACAATGTAAGCGGCCGTGACTGCAGGCTATCCAGAATGCAACATGGAAATAGCTGCCTCTATTGTACTGTCTTATATACGCCTATGTTAGGCATTTTCTAGGCTATCTCTGTTTGCCTTGAACCATTTTTATCATCGCTCTGCAATATGTAGAAAACTACTGAGTAATATGAATTTAAATGCATCTGCAATAAGTCGACAATACCGATAAGCAAACCAATATTATCATATTAGTAGTCATCGATTAGATATCTGTAGTTTGTTATCATAAATTAGCATCGAAACAACGACGTTTGAGTGTAAGTAAATATATTTCCTTCTCGGTTATTTATTTTGCGCCATTTTTAAACAAAATTCGTACACTACATTCAATAGATCTATCAGCGAAAAGGGTTGAATTATCCGTTATTTCATTTAATACTTCAGGTGCATAATCTAACTGTACAATGATATTTTGTATACCTATTGATTGTACACAATAATTCTCCATATAACACTCACAATTTCTTTGAAAACTATCCGCAACTTATTAGTAAAACAAATACTTGAATTTTTTTATGCCCTTTTACACACATGTGTGCGAAGTACACTATATTGCTGGACTGCCGTCAAACTTAGCGAACCACAAATACAGCCACAATTCTACCTCAAAGCAGCAGTCCCGACGCTGTTGTTCTCCATTCTGAACAGTATTTACTGGAGCATACATTAACATAAGAAGCACACAAATTATTCCACCGTATTGCAACACATCCCTGACAGTATGCAAGACTTTAATTGTATAAGATAACTAGCTTTTGCCCGCGACTTCGTCCCGCGCATATATTATTATACAAATATTATTATACATATAAACCTTCCTTTTCAATCACTCTATCTATTAAAAAAATCGCTGTAAAATCCATTGCGTAGTTTTAAAGATTTAAGCATACATAGGGACATAGGGACAGAGAAAGCGACTTTGTTTTATACTATGTAGTGATATATGTACACAGTTATTCGCATAGACACATTAAATTTTCATGCTCGATACACAAACATTTGTGCAGATTGAAAACTTAACTCCCTCTCCCTCAGTAACCCATCAACAATTATAAGTGGGAAAGTGTGTTTGTTTGTTTGTGCTTCTTTCACGTCGAGAAGGAGCGACGGGTCTACGTGATTTTTGGTACGGAGAGAGTTGAAGAGTTGAAGAATGACATAGGCTACTCTATTTCGCGAAAAAGTATTGAATTTTTATAAGAAAACACGGTTTCAATCAAACAAGCACTACAGATGGCGCTACAGGCGCAATAATGGTATGACTTGTGAACAGCACGCGGGCGAAGCCACGGGTAACAGCTACTTGTATTCGATAAAAGTGAAATAAAGAATAGTAAAGGTTAAACAAATTTAGACAAATATATCAATGATTACATATTCAGTTTTACATCTTTTTCCTCGGTGATGTCACGGCTCTAGGGTCCCAAAGTACCTATTAATAAGCGGTAAATTTAAATAGGCTACAGCCGGCGTCACGACGGCCGTTCAAAATAAATGGACAAAATGACTTCGGCAAATTCCCGGAATGTCCGAGTCCATTTTCGGCCCTAACGCTTTCCTAGAAACACTCACACGAACATTTTTGAACTCAATTGAACAATTCCTGGAAGTTCTTAATGAAAGATACGCTGTTCGTAACAAAAATACCCCGAACGTGTAAATAAAAGAGGTCTACACACAATAAGGTTTTTATCTTTCTTCAGAATTATATTGATTATAGTAAAACTAGCAGCCCGCCCCGGCGTCGCACGGTAGTACATCACTTTGCTCTTTTGTTAATAATTTCCGCAGCGTACGCTATTTAACGATTTTTTTTATATTCTTTTCACACGATGGGTTACAATATCGAAGTTTTCTTACGGATACCTAAATTTTCACAAAATAATCTATCGTCTATGTTCATCAGGGATAATACAGGATTCTAAGGGTGAATGAATTTTTCAAATCGTTCCAATAGTTTCAGAGGCTATTCAATGCAAACAAGCAATCAAATCTTTCCTCTTTATAATACTAGTGTAGATGTTAAAACTCAAACACATTTATTGCGAAACACAATTGTAATATTTGTGTATTTCAATAACGTTCACTCTATCTCTGGACGGCTGTAGCTGGGAAATTGAAATGTCTCTTCAAATAAGTTCCCGGGCATAAAGCGACCCTATACTAAATCCAGAGGGACCCCTATAAACGATGTCAATCACTGGAGCTAGGTCTGTACTAGGATAGCGTTCATGTTTAGAACTTATCGTTATGTACATCCCGAACACATACACTTATATATAATGTAAGTAAACATAAGTGCTTGACTGCCTCGTTGGTCGAGCGGTTGCTAGCGCGACTGCCGATCGGGAGGTCCTGGGTTCAAATCCCGGGTTG
>DWEM01003468.1:0-10661 GCA_018245935.1 Agara belti belti | reverse complement strand
TCACGTTAAAATACACTTACCATATGATTCATATAGAAGACGAAAACATACATATAAAATACAATATTGAATTTAGTGGCAGAGTTCCTTGGATTTTGTTTCAATTCAAATTTTAACGGACGGTCGAGTAGTTACAAGTTGGGGGTACTAGACGTACCTCTTAACAGCTGTAATGTTACATGGGTCGCACGCGTAGGGCGGCGGTAACGCCCCCGCGGCGACGTCGCGGGCGGGCGGTGGGTGGGCACGTCCACCGTCTTTATGAATTTTTTAAATCACCTCAAGAGGGTGACTGACGTCAAGCATGTCAATGATCTTTGAACCCTTTGTTAAACTGTATCGGTTAATTTCTCGTTATACTTTTCAATATCCTCATTTATAGATTTTTTGGTTTCGACCCTTTTCATTGTTCCACAGCTGGACACTTTTCTCCTCTTGTAGTATTATATTTAACTTTAACTTAACTTATTACATTTCAAGGGTATGGACATTTAAAGAAAACGCAAATAAACAAGAAACGAGCTAGGTGCCTACTCTTAACGGCTATAAAGAAACAATTGACTACAAGTAACCTGCAGGGGATTTGTAGTTACCTAACACTTGACGCTGGAGTTCAATAGAGGACGCATATTCAATGCAAATGCGTAAGCTACCCAATACTCTACCACACTTACGAGTATAACCATTTCATAAAAGGGGTAGCTCAAAAGGTAGAGCACACCATTGGCTTTTAAAAAGCAGGTTATAAAATCTACTACCTCGTACTAGAAAAGCGCAGGGTAACTTGCATTCGTGAGAATTTTTCATGCCTGTAAAGCTGCTAACTCAAACGTGGCTAGGGGTCGCACACCATGGCTGGTACCTATCCCATTCTCATGGGCAACTCGTGCTGTCGTATAAAAGGGTTGATGATAATTATAAGGAAGATTATGATTTTCCTACGTAATATGAATAGAATATTAATTACAATTGAAGCTTATTTACCTATCAATAATTGACGATTACCTATCGATGATAATCTAGCTTTATGAATGTTCTTCGTATGGGCATTGTCCATCGCGACTATTCAGCTAAGAGATAGGTAATAATAATATCTCCGAACAATTCATACACTGATTCCAAAATATGCAGAGCCTGTGCCAGTAAGCAGAGATATTAAAATACGTATGTAATTATTTAAATGTATGCTTCTTTAGACAATTTTACAAATGGAGACATAATAGTATATAAGCATAGGTATAGGTAGGCATAGAAGGCACATGCATAATGAAAACATTTAAAGTGGGTGACTATCGATTCCGTTGGCCCCTTCTCAACAGTCAAGGTCACCAGCCGACCAGATGGTCGTTCCATTGCATTATTGTTTGAAATATGCGAAGCGTGAGATACTACACGACGTAACTCGGTGCATTCTTCTGAGATAGCCGCTCACTTGAGATAAACCTACTACAGAATCCCATATCAACGATGTCTGTCCAATATCTGAAACGTATAGCTGAAACATAATCATGAATGCTGTCGTGAAGTACCAATTTGGCATAAAAACAAATGATGTTTCCGTTCAAGGGGTGTCGTCAGTTCACGGGTACACCACAGGACCACTTACGAATAGGGCAGATAAATAATAGCTAATACTGACTGCACTCATGAATCGTCCTGTAAGAAATATTGTCTAAAACAAATTATAATCGCCAAAGAACGATAACCAAAGCATGTATTATCTCCATTAAGTGTATGTATGTATCTCATAATGTATGAAACAATTTGAATTTTGAATTTTTAAATGCTAAACAGATTCTATCGGTGTTTTTGTTTCTACGAACCTTGTATTCACTCAATTAATATTTTGTGTCAAATGAAATAGTTTTGGTAGCCCTGTTTGTTCATTGTTAAGCTAATAATCCCCGGTAAAAGAATTTCGTTAGTTATGGTGTTAAATTATATTGGTGGGCATAACATCAGCGCACGGATTTCCCGATCCCAGTTTACCTCCAAGACTAAAATAAGTGTGCGCCAAGCCTGCTTAAGTTATGGGTGCCTGTATTCAGTAGCTAACTGGTGATTGCTGAATACATTTTTTTAAATTATTATAACATCATGTCAGCACTATAACGGGGTAGGCAGAAAGCACTGAGAGCCAAACATCACTATCTCCCTATCAATATTCCCCATCAGCCAGTAGCTACAAGACAAGTAGGTACAAGACGTATTTGGTCGAAGTAAGAAAGACTTGGTCTTTCTCCCTCCACAATTATGTCTCTCAACAGATTATTGAATATATATCTAAATATAAAAAGGTTGTAGCTGAAATTAACCGTAGGCAGGTAATTTGTATAGTATCTAGTGCTCTATATGAGTGTGGCGGGTGCAAAAATTTTTTTAGGTCGTTTTTCAAAATGTATGGATTTCATTGACCACATCCGTAGGCAATATCAGATGACCTACAAATGAATGTAAAAATAACCAGTATTTTCAGTCAAAGCAATTGAAAAATTCATACAACAGTTACTTGTTGCAGTTATTTGTAACTTTGATTTATTACAATGTCATGTTACAGTTCACTTCTCTTGAATAACAACTAGGAACCCTGAGCGTAAAATCGAATGAAATAAAAGGTTATTGACACTATCGGTCAAACTAGAGAATCAATTTAAGAAACGGGGACTAACTGATCAAACGTTATTTGTGCAATGGTGATTCATTTAAAAGAATCACAATATGAGTAATAGCCGTCTGTCTTGACGTCAATCATCGTAAAGTACGCGCGTTTGCCACCCACATCTATTGATAGATGGGCACGCGCATCTATCGGAGGCGTTCGGTCGGACAAACTTGGGGACTGATTAATGGCAGATCACTCTACTTTGTTGTTGTCTTTGATGCGCTAATTAGTAAGATGCAGCGTGACTCGAGAGCTAGGGCGTGTCGGCGGGGGGCGGGTGGCGCGGGCGGTCCGGCCCGCCCACAGTCACTTCCGCTTCCGTCATCTCGCGAGCTGATCGCCTTCCGGCTCTTTGATGACGACGTTGACCATCTTGACCCAATTACAGCCCCTTACATCTTACGTGCGGAAGATTCGCTGAACACCCATCTTCCTCTATATGGCATTATACATACGAAATCACTGTGTACCTGTACTATGAAATAACGCTGTAAACAACCTTATGAGAAATATACATCGAGTACCCGCTCAATGTTGCGTATGGCTGACGTGATGTAGTTGCATGACTTAGCTATTTCACGCCAGTGAGACCTTGGAACGAACGTAATTAATTCAAAGTAAATTTTTACCGTCAGCCAACACAGATTCTTGGAGGTCTTCAAAGTATTTTATATGTTTGAAATCAACCAGCATGATATTTTTTCTAATTTTTTAAAAGTGCCTACGATGCAGTTTGAAATACTTCAGATTTATTCATCCGTTTTTTTTTTCATATTGAACATGAGAATTTTCTTATATGTATAGGACCTTAAATCTACCACTACCATCCATACTTGGTTGAAATTTCTCTGAACCGGAAGATGCGGAGCGTTTCGCCTATCGTGTTTGGTACAGACAGCCAAGGAATGTAACTACCTGCGTTGTCCTATACTTCCTGATACGTATAACTTGGGATTATTCAAAGCAGAAGTGAAAAGGCATTTCTTAGGAAAGCGTGCTACGTCTTAGACTGCACCTCATCATCAGGTGATGGTAGTCTGTTACAAGCTTATTTTACAATACAGAAATGTATGTCAGCTTAAAATTGTAAAACGAGGAGAAGCACCAGACAGGCGGATGCTGTTATAATATTAAACCAATACCGTCAAGGCGAAATTGAATAGTGCAGAATAACGTTCCCCTTACGATTTAATGTTAACCTATCATTCGTAACATGAAGCAGGCCACCTTGGCACCGAAGAGGAAGCGATTAATCTTGATTATAATCTTTTAGGGATACAATTACGCGTGCTGAAACTCGTTCTCCCGCCAACATTCGTCATGGCGATTCGGTCGGATGACGATCGATCAAGTGTAAGGCTATTTTAAATTTGATAAATATGTGTGCAGATGCGCGTTGATAAAGATATACTTGAGGATTGTTTTACAATTCGAAATATTTATTTTCGTACACTTAGGATATAGAGGGTCGTGGGCCAGTTTTATACACAATGCAACGGGACTATGTGATTAGGTTTTCAAATATTTCATTCTATTGTTAGGGTGATTTAAAAAGGTTTTAGATAAATCAATGAATTCAAATAACTCTAAGTATTCTGATGCAGTTCAGGAAACTGTTAAAGCTTCACTATAGATACAGGTGGAAGATTACGAAACACTTCCGTTGTAATTATAACGATCAATGTTTAAATCGAGACTGGAAAAACGACCGAGCTGGAACAATGCGCTGATGATTTCATCGGTACTGTTCACCGACTAATTAAGTAACGCAAACAGTATCGAGTCACTTGCCACCGCATGCTGTACCGCACGGAGGTACACCCATAATAGAGTTAACGAAAAATTAACAACGTTATACTAACTGATCACATTAAAGCTATGTTGAACTCTAATTCGTACGCTTAAGGTTCAATTTAAACTGACGAGACGGTGGCGTGTTGTGTATTTGAAAATACACGTCGGAGATAATCACTGCAAAGAAAAATGTGTCTTAGTAACACGTGAAAAGATTCAGAATAGTTTTCATATAGGTACAGATAATTAAGCCGGGGACACACGCTCTCTCGGGGCGGCTGCTCATTCGTGCATAATGGACTTGGGGCGAACGCGGCTGACGCTTGACAAAACGTAGCTCGACTTTCACTCTCATTCCAAGCCAGTCTGGACCTATTTATAATGCGCTCGTATATCACGTACACAATTTTAGGCTAAGCATTTTCAATTACTTTCTCGCCTAATGTAGTAAAGTATTTAACAATTGTATTTATTCAATATATGGACTCACTGCATTCTCTCTCATACTAACTATCGTCAGGATGATGGTCATTCCTTGAACAGGTTTGTTTAGAATGTACACATATTTTATTTTAAAAACTACCTTCATTATATGGTAATTTCCACTTGAGCAATTCATCATCGCGAATGGAATGTTATATCGCAATATGAAAAACATACGGAGAATTAGTGTGAGCAATGAGAACTAAGCACAACAATCTGTATCCTTATCGTTTGTTTACAGGCCACGTCTCGTTAGATGGTGCGGCTGGCAGGCCAAGCGGCACGACATGTGTGCATTTTTTGCCCGCCCAAGGAGGCCGCGGGCGCGAGGTTATACACCCATTATTACGTCCTTCCTACTTTCAATTATTATTATCGGGCGGCGGCGCCGCACCCGCGACGGGGAGGAGAAGAGAGGCGCAGCTGCTGCCTACCAATAATCAAGACCTGTCTCCGTTAGAGTGAGACAGGGATACGACCCGTCAACTTGTGACAGGAACTTTATATTTAATGTGTAAGATTCCCACGAACCACCAGCACAAAAGAAAAGTATGACATTTTATTTAAAAGTAAAATAACAGTAATAAACTGGTAACCAAGGCCAATATAAGACGAAATACTGCGAAAATGAAAACTATCACGACCGCGATAGGAGGCGGATCTCCGAAGATATCCGAGCAAGTTCGGTTCTAGTCGTCAGTTCGCTCGCCGCAGTTTGGCGGCCGGTCGTGAGGATGGTGCGTTCCATACGTGAACAAAGAAAAATAATTACTTGCAAGTGCAAAGTAGATGATGTCGTCTGAGCCTACAAAAGTGCAGGTGGAATACATTAGCGAGGACAAAGTTATCAAGGTAAAGAGTGTGAAGTGAAAGGATACGGTGTTATTGTGTAACAGATTGGACGCCAGCGGGCAGCGGTCTCGTGTGTCGGTCGGCGAAGGGGGAGGGCGGGGCGAGTGCGGCCCCGGCCGTGTGGGGCCCGCCAGGCCACACGCAGGAGGTTGTGACCGCGTCGCGAGCTACTCCCTTGCCGAAATAGCTCCAGTGACCTCCTACGATTCAGCTTCCCACCCATTTCTAAGTCAATTGACCATGTTTCATCTGGTGACACTAAGGAGAAATCTATATCTGTACCCACTACTAAAGCTATGTATGTAACAAAAAACCTTGATGTACAACAAAATGCCACCATCACCAGGGACGCCTAAGGCGTAAATAACGGAGGCAAATTTCAATTGAAGAAGTTATGGAAATAGCTATTTTTGCAGACCTGCACGATAATGGCGCGTTTAACAAGCTTGAACGTGGTTAAATTTGTAAATGCGTAAAAATTATTCTCACGCGATCCAAGGTGGGTGGATCGAAGGGCGGCGGCGGCCTTGCGTGCGACGACTCCCGGCTCCCGGCACTTGTTAGGAAAAGGCGTGTCGATTCCCAACTATTACGAGTGCACAAAGCATGCAGACAGACAAAACTTTGTTTTACTTTGACATAAGGCTTTCCTTACACAACAACTTTCAACAAAATGGCATTACGCTCGAGTTGAAATTTTAGAATGATATTAAAAACTAGCGGATCTACCTACATCTGTGACAATACTTGTACTATTAGGCGGTTTTTGTTGAATATATTATTACTCGCCTCTGATTGTTAGTTAAATAAACTTTCAGTTTTAAAATGTTTAGCCTCAACGTACTATTTACTGATAAAATATAATACACTGTCTTACGCTGTCACAAGAAAACAAACCAACAAAAGCAATAAATAACGTTAATATGACGGACTGAACGATTTGGCTAATATTAACCGGATGTCGTTCAATTTTTAAATCTATCAAAACAAAAGTCAGTGTCAAAAATGTAAACATAAAATTTTAATGTATTGTACTAAATATTATTTCAATAATAAATTTTTTTTACAATTCTTCATGAAAAATCTTCATCATAATTTCGAATAAACCATAAAAATGTTTATGGCAGATACAGTAAAGGAGGTGAGATTTGATTGTATTTGAATTTTGAACCCGGCTAGTAAAAATCCGCGCGAAATATATTGACATTTTGTAGATCCATTATTATTGCGACATGGTTTTATGATGCGTGCAAGAAAAGCTGGCCGCTAGCGTTCCCCTTTCATTTATGCTTTTTAAGCCCTTTGTATTCGATGCACACTCAACTCTCCCCCATTGCTATACTTACATTTATATAATACGTGTGATAAAATTAGTACTAGCCTTTAGTCGGTTCCATAAAAAAAAACTCAGACTGCAGGTTAACAGAAGATGTGATTACATACTTCTCTTTATTCAAAACAGTATCTGTAAAGTAAAGAATACTTTATATGTGTTGCATTTATCCCATTATCACATATCACATTTCAATTAAAACAAAAATGTTCATTCATAAGCCTTGTAAAATGCGATTTATTTTAATTTTCACAATAAATATATATCTCTATATTAATGATTACACATAGAATCGTACCTATTCCCCACAGGGATATAGAGAGTCTCAGAATGTATTTCAGCTACGGTCCTGGAAAGTATTTTTCGCCTCTACTTTAATCAAAATTGTCATCAATTGTACATCAAAGTTGAATTCTCATTCAAGGTTAGAACTCTATTTGATATAATAACTTATGAAATCTATGATTAATCGACACGATTTACTAAATCACAATTTGTATATTGTACTTAAATCGCTATTAATATAACTGTAATGCATTCAAATTTCTATAAGAAAAATTAAGATATCTACATAACAGTTTTTTTATTGTAAATTAAATCCAATTAAAGTTTCACTGGGTGCGTACTTAGCATATGAAGGTAAATGTATAAATTTGTGGAATGTCAGAACTCCTACCTAATTGAATATATTAATTTGAATATTTTATGTTCATCTAAATTTTTTCCATACTAAAAAAATAAGGAGATACCTAGATACAATTTATTTCTAAAGAAACAACTAGTGTTCTTTCAAACCTTTGCAATAAATTATTTCTGTTTTTGTTAATATCTCTAAATTGAAATCATAATCAAAGTATTTATTTATATCTATGTTACCATATTTCTCATAAATACATTACTTGATTATAAGTCCAATACAAAATGTCATCCTCTAGTTTCTCACCTTTAGAGGTGGTAGTTTTTTCCTCAAATTTTCAGCAAATATACAACCTTCTAAAGAGTATGAATAGGGTGTACTTTGTGACAAAAAGTTAACCGTAGATAAATGATATTTTAAGACCAATCACAGCCTGAATTTGATTCGAAATAGGCAGAATATACTAGTGTATACTATATGCATACTGTACTATAGTGGCTAGACGACTGAGAAATATAAATATGTAAAAACTATTTCTTGCACATACCACAAATATCAAACCGACTACACAGTGAGGTTCATTTTCTGTTCAATGAACGGGCTAGTTCATCGTTGAATCGTTGTATCGTTGTAGTAACAAAGTACCTTGATTCATTGATTACAACACTATTTCCTCGTACAGATAATAGACACTGAGGCCATCGAAGCTATACTCTTAATAATGTTTTTGTTCAATCCAAGGTATTATTGACAGCCTTTGACACTGAATAGGGTGGAACCTTCAGCCTGTAGCTAGGTAATTCATTGTTGAGGTTTATCTTTGTAGTTGCCTGGCTTTGGCTTTTACACGAGATATATCTATGAGATGTAATGACTATTTGAATATCTTCTTTCTTTCCCGTTCTAGTTCTATTGCACATGACATAGTTAGCTTGTGTTTGCTACATACTGTAGAATGTTACCTTAATTTGTCTTTGTTTAAATTATATCTCAATAGTGTTCAAATGATTTCAAGAAGAATTTTACTTTATTTTATTGAACATGTTAATAGTGTTTGGGTATAAATAAAAATCTTTAAAAGGGCTTACAGAGATCTTTTGAAATTGATCAATAATTTACTTACTGTGTAACTACTGGAATTTAGATGCATATTCCTATATTAATATAGGCTGCCAATTTGTTGCAGGAGAGTAACGGGACCCAGTCGCCCCTAGCGCTGCTGGCGGCTACCTGCAGCCGCCTCGGCGCCGCGAATATGGGGCCTGAACAGCAGCAAGATAAGGATCAGCAACATTTCAGTATGTGTTTTTCATTACATTTATGAGTCTTGATTTTTATTTATGGCATTTCATTTTTGACATTTAGATGCTAATACAAAAAACGTTTAATTCATATTTATATATTTATATCAACAATATAATGATGTTATATTAATTTATAGGTCCACAACAACAGCAGCAACAGCAAGTTCAACAACAACAACAACAACAGCAACAACAACAACAACAGCAGCAGCAACAGCAGCAGCAGCAGCAAGCTCAGCAGCAGGCCCAACAGCAACAAGCCCAACAGCAACAGGTTCAACAACAACAGGTCCAACAGCAACAAGTACAACAACAACAACAGCAACAGGAGCAGCAAGTTCAGCAACAACAAGTTCAGCAGGCGCAGTTGGTGCAACAGCAGGTGCAGAATGATACGGCTACATTGGCGGCGGTACAGCAGCAATTGCAGCAACACTATCTGCAACAGCAGCAACCTCAACTCAGGGTTATCAGCACAGCAGTTGTGCAGCAACTCAGGGCTCAGGGACTATCGGTGAGCCTTGGGAGACTGACATACTTATTTTACTAATATAGCTTCTTAGCACATAGCTTGCGTATATCCATTAATTTATACAAATGGTAGATCTGATTGTAGAAACCTGACTTACACTATTCTGCTTCTATAATACAGTACTAATATGATTTGTCTATGTATACCTATTTTACATGCTTATTTTGTTTTTATTACATAGCCTGGCCTGCACTTTAAAAAGCTATCTGATGATAAATGGTCACAATTGTCTATGGGCATTTGCAACATCAGAGACATCACTAATATGTTCCTAACTGTGGTGGACTTTGAAGACGTTTAATTAAACAATAATAGAGTAGTAATAGTAACCAATTTGAACATTACTTTCTTTATTTCCAGGGAAATGAATTGTCATCGGCCATTGTGAATGCAGCTAGCACCGTTCCAAATGGCATACAGGTGCAACAACCCCAGGTAATGCTGTTCCATATTTCAAATTTGTTTTTTTTTTACAAACGAATAATAATAGTGTAACAGTAATATTACTGACTAGACTGGCCTTGTGGTATAATGGTTAGAGACCCTGACTGCAAAACCGGAGGTCATGGCTTCGATTCCCACCGTGGACAAGCATTTGTGTGATGAGCACATTTGTTTGTTCTGTCTGGCTATAATAAAAATTTCTATATAAGTATTATATCTTATGTATATATGTATGGTATGTTTATCAGCTGTCCGGTTACCATAACACAGGCGTTCAATTGTCTCATTTGGAATCAGATAGCCGCTTGTGGAATTGTCCCCAGTAATATGGTTATTGATCTTATTATTGTTGTGTTGTTTCAGGTCATATCGATGCAGCAATTGCAGTCATTGCTCGGCGGCGGCGTGGTGTCCGGCGGGGAGAGTGCTACATACCAAAATCCGCCTCAACAGCTGTTGCAAATACACCCACAGTTACTGCAGGTTTGTGCGTTCGCTTCGCATATAAACACTTTGTGCCTATTTGACTGGCTTTGTTGCCTGACTGCAAAACCGGAGGTCGTGGGTAACATTCCCAGCCCAGGTCAAACATGTGTGCGATGAACACATTTGTTTGTCTG